>JBCJKH010023122.1:15894-28952 GCA_039877255.1 Loriculus beryllinus | reverse complement strand
CAAATCAGATGGACAAGGACCATGTCAAAATGCAGTGATGCTGGGTCCCCAGGCTGGCCTCCAGCAGCCAGGCAGGAGGATGCCCAGCCCCAGAGCTGCAGGAGGCAGCCCCTTCACACTAGCTAGGTCACACAATTTGATATAGTCAGACGTGGCAATGTTAGAAATACCCAGATGTATTCCAGGAGAGACACCTCTTTAAAAAAATCCACCAGCAATACTTAGAGCACACCTTGCCTCAGGGAAAAAGCTGAGTGTACCACTTATGACAAGAACATTTTGTTTTCTTTTGTCAAACACTCAAGCCTCCTCCCCAAACCCCAGTTATCTTCAGACCAGCTCCTGACAAGAAAAGCCTGTAAATTACCTTCATTTCCTCTAGCTTGTGAACATTTCACACAAGCATCAATTATCTGTGCCTCAAGTAACCTCTCTCATTGTAGAAAGAGGCTGCCTGAACAGTCATTTGGGAAATCTGTCCATGAATACCTAATGGTTTAGATTATTCTAGGATTTACTTTTGCCATAACACAATGCTCCTTTGAATATGCTCACTCTCAAGTTGTTCTGCTGTCACCTAAAATTTCTGCAGGTTATATCATGGAGGGAGGAGGACAGGCACAGACCCAGTGGTGAGAGTTGCGCAAGGAACAGAAAGGAACAGTGAGCATGTAGAAGAGCTGGAGAGCCCAAATCCGGGGGGAGAAGTCAAGAGTACAAGGGCAGGGGAGGAGAATTCTTTATAAGTCTCTGACCAAAGAATGCTCCAGGGTAACTGGGAGTGTCAGTCAAGGCAGGCTTTTTTGTCCCAACTAAATTGAAGTGAGATTTGCCTGTTTATTTGACTAAATGGGCTAAATTTGAACAAGAATAGCCACGATTTTGGAGGTCTGGTAAAGAGTATGCTAAAATAATTATTATTCATGTAATTATTAGCATACTAAGTAAGAAAACTCCGATTATTGTGAAATCCGAGCAGTGAGAAGAGGGTGATAGTGGCCAAGGAAAAATTAGAAAGCTGAACTCAGAAATTAGTTAGAAAGCTCATTTAAATGAAGGGGTAATAAAAAGCCTCTTTTTATTACCCAGGAATTAATACCAGGAATTGTATGATTTATTTTGAGGTCTTTGTAACACATCCTCTTTTTAATCCATTATCTCCAGCAAACTGCCATCTCTCTATGTACAAAATTTTGTATGATAACTATTAATTCAAACAATTACTATATTAAAAAGCTTTCTCTGATGTTTACTATGTTTCCCTGGCATGTGTTCTTATTAATAATCCCCATAACACATACAGCATTTAAAAATGGTTTACAGGAAGAAGCTTTTCATTGCCCCACCCCCCAGTACAATGCAAAACCTCCTTCATCCTTATACATAACAGCATCTACCTACTAGCTTCTTGTGGTACAGCTGTGTGACCCTGGGAACACACATGTCATTAGATGTTTTACCCCTTGCACCTGAGAGAGGTCACTGTCAGCTGTTCCCCAATTAGTTCAAAACGCCAGCAAATGAATTGAATTACCTTCATTTCTTTTCACTTCTGCTTTTAAAGCATGGGGTAATCTTATTCCTTATACTTTCAAAGTCTGTTTTGAATAACTATGGATGTTCGCATTAAAACATACTGAATTCAAATCATCTAAATATTGTACCAAAATGTGGTGACTTCCATAATTAATTATGGTAAGCTAAAGAGGGTTTGTTGCTTATGTCATGTTGGATTTGGTGAAATACAGCATGCAGGAATATCAAATGTAGTTTTTCAGCACCAGTCATTACATCTCCGGTTTTTTTGAGGTATAATACATAATTCCCCATTATGCAGAATCTTAAGTTCTTATGTTCCAATCTTTTAACCGCATATTCTGTCCATTTCTATGATAACTATACAAATTCCTCTGCTTCCTCTTACAATAAGGGGCACATGGTTTTGCATTTACATGCAAATACAGCAGCCATATGGTCAACTTCTTTTCCTGTCTCTCTGTTTTATCCTCTGGAATCTGGCAGCACACCTACTATTGTTTTGGTTGTATTTTCTCCAGCTTTTTTCCTCTCTCACAGGCTGTTTCTCAATCAAAGGCAGTTGTACACCTTCCATGCTGTGATTACTTCACTTCAGTCTCCAGTGTGTGGTATTACACAAGCCTTTTTTCAAAGTCCAAACACATTTTAATCAAGCTCCTTCCTACCTCCCATGCCGTCGGTGTGCTGAGAGACTATAGCAGATTGCAGAAATACTACGGGCCGTGCTCAGCATTTCTAATTGTGGAACAGTAATTCACCAACCATTTGGGCGCACACACTGCACCGCAGCCTGGGTTTACTATGACATTCCACAGGCATTTCATTACGATGGCCATAACGCTATTCGGGAAGGAGTGAGTCAGCACAACCCTACACCGCCTTCCCTTGGCCGAACGTCTGCTGAGCGCAAAGCCAGCCACTGCGGCCTCACCGTGACACTGCGACACTTGGCCACTGTGGTACCTTCACAAGTGAGGCAGTGCCCTTCTTAACCAGGTGTTTTAAAGTATTTCCATTGAGTATCCACTTATTTTGGAGGTGGAAAAGCTGGAAGAAGCCACACTGGGCCTTATAATGAGGGGAAGATGTTATGGGTGCCTCCAACCACTTAGTACCCAAGTGCTCCTCATGTGCTAGGTGCTTGAGGCATGAAACTCATTTTGGAGGGAGCCGAGCCGCCCCAGGGCCCGGACCTCAACTTCAAGGAGTTCGTCTCACCAGTCCCGCTATCGCTCACGGGAGGCAGCGGGAAAGTCCCCTTTCCTGACAGGCCCGCAACCACGGGTCCTGCAGGACCCCGATGGGGCTGTCGCCCTTCGGTCAGCCCTTCCCTAGCCCGACCCTGCCAGCCAGGAGAGGCGGGCGGGCGGAAAGTGGGAGGAGCGGCCATGCCGAAGAACCCAGTCAGCACGGGAGGGAGGGGCCGGGGCGGGCTCCGGTGGGGTGCGCGGCCGGGGCTCGGGCCCCCGGAGCGAGCGGGCGGGATGCGGTGCGGGAAGATGGCGACACCGCCACCGCCGCCGCCGCCTCCAGGCAGGGCGGCGGGCACCTGGGGCGGCGTGCGGCGGCGCTGCCAACGGCTGCTCTACTGGGTGCCGGTGCTCTTCATCTCCAGCATCCTCTGCTGGTCCTACTACGCCTATGTCACCCAGCTGTGCCTGCGTGAGTGCACCCGTGGCGGGTCCCGCGGGACGTGGTGGGTGCCGCCGCCGCCCCGGTGCCCCTTTCCTGAGCCCTGCCGGGAGGGCGCAACCAGAGCCCCGACGCCTGCGCCTGGCGGGACGGGGCCAGGGCAGCGGCGTTATCTGTTTGTCAGCGCCTGGGCGCTAGCGCCACGCCCGCGGCTGGGCCGGCAACGGGGCTGGGGCTGTTCCGCCGCTTGCGGCCGGCGGCGGGCCGGGCCGGGCCGGGCCGGGCTGGGCTGCTGGGTTGAGCTGGGCTGGAGACTGTCGGCGTGAGCCCCCACGGGCCGCTCCCCCTGCACGGCCGGGGACGCGCTGGGCCTCCGCGCCGCCTTGTGCCCCCCCCCCCGACCAGCTGCGTGTGTTGTGCACGGGAGGAGGGAGCCGATCGCACGGGGCTTTGCATGGGCGTGAGTTCCTCCGTGGCGTTCACCGGCAGTGACTGATCACACCCCACCTGGACGTGGGAAGTGCGGACTGTGCTCAAAGTTAGCGCCCCTTCGCTTTCGCTGTGCTGCATGAGGGCACGTACATAATATGGTTACATAGACAGACATGTAGCGTCTTCTGTCGGCTAACCTGGGAGCCCGTAACGGGAAATCGCCGTGCCACGCTTCAGTCATCTAGAAAATACCCAGCTGCCACAACTTCGTGGTCCTTTGGCATCAGCAGCTGGAATTCATCCGGGAGTCATCCCCATCGTGCCCCTTGGCTGCTCCATAGCGTTAGGCAAATAATCGCATACTAGAGACTGGGTGTGATCTTAGTATATGTGTGAATTCAAGCAGTCGAGCCAGAAGGATTTACTAAATGACCAGCTTGCTAGGCTGCCTTGAATCAATTCAGTTTCCGTTGTGGTATATCTTGGAGAAAACACTGTAATCTTTGCATTTTAGAGGGTAATGTACAGCGTGCTGATGTTTCATGAGCACTGTATGAATGGCACGAAGGAATATAGATTAGCTGTTGTCTCCCCTTGCTATTGTAGGTGAGGTTCACAGTGACTGTAATTTAGCATGTTTAAGGAGCAGCAGTGAGGAGAAAATACCCAACTAAAGCTGAGTGCACTTACGTGCCTGTATAATTTTGCCAGACTTCAGCTGTTCACGTTGAAAATCTCAGCAGTCTGGTACCTAATTTTGGATTTCCATTTTTTTTTTTTTTTTTTTTTAACCGAAAAATGTGATAAAATTCTTGTCCTACAGATGCTTGGCTGAGCAGTTCAGACATTAAGCAAAAAAATTACTGCCAAGCCTGGCACCTCTTGTTTGGAGGGAGGTATCATAACTTGGTGTGGTTCCTGTATTGGAGGTGGTCTTTGGGTTTTGGTTTGTTTGAGGTTTTTTATTAACAAAGTTCATATCTGTTAGTTTTAAATGCTGCTTTTCAAGTAGAAGCTGGGACTTGGATTGTGGGAGAAGCTGAATGAGTGAGCCTGGAAAGGGGAGCTGTAAGCTGACACATGGAGGGCAAGAATGTCTGGGAGGAAAGTGGCCCTGTAGTTAACATCTGTCCTAGTGTACACAGCCCCATAGTGCTTGTGCAGTACAGTAAGCCTGATTCAGGCACTACTGGTTGATCTACTGTGGGTTTTTTTATTCTGTGTAATTCTGTATAGCAGAGGGAGTTTGTGGTTTTGCTTATCTGAAAGCAGGCACCTCTTAAGGAAGTGGCATGCTCAAAACTTGCTTTAAGCTGTGGTACTATAATTCCTTGAGAACCACTCAAAACAAAAGGTATGCAATGGGAGAGGAGGGAGAAGGAATCATGGGCCTCTGCTAAAACTTCTTCTACTGAGCTCTTCTCAATGGGCAAAGATGACTTTTGTTCACTACCTCATCCAGACCCCTTTCCCATTCTGTCTGGCTCACCAGTTTCTGAATTCAGCGTAACAGTTGTCCGCAAGTTCCACTAATTCCATATTTTATCTGTGTCTGGATGTTTTCCCTCAGTTTTGGCATATTAAGATAAAATAAACTTATGTCTTGTCTTACTGATGAATATTTAGTGTAAACAACAGAAGGAGTAGCTAACAACTCTGAGAATGAAAGCCAATGGCAGGAATAGACTGGAAGCGTTTCAGCATTTTGAAGCCAGCCTGTCTACTCAATGCGTTTTTCATTCCCATAGCGCTGATTGCCAAAGAGGATGCATCTAGCTGCTTACTTTACTGCAGCTTACTGTCATTGATACTAATGATGCAGGGAACAGTGTTAACCATTGTGCAGGAGGACTTTGCGAGGACTTTACACAGTTGTAAGTACTAAGTTATAAGCTTTTAATAATGAGAAAGTGTTTCAAATGTAGTATTTTTAATGTGTTTTCTGCTATTTCAACCGAGTGTTTTAAGAGGGAAATTATATATTTTTTTTAAAAAAGTCTACTAAGATGATCCCTTTCATCCCTAAAGCTGAGTAGTTAAACTACTGAGTGGCATTTTAGAAACAAAAAAAAGTTTCAGAAACAGAAAAAGGAATCCAAAACTTTTAACTGTAGTATTACCGTATCTAGAGTTCTGTTTCTTTTTTTAAGTGGATTCAGTTAAATGCTTGTGCTGCTTTACAGGACAAGGGGTAACGGGTTCAAACTTAAACAGGGGAAGTTTAGATTAGATATAAAGGAGAAGTTCTTTTCTGTGAGGGTGGTGAGGCTCTGGAATGGGTTGCCCAAGGGAGTTGTGAGTGCTCCATCCCTGGGACTGTTCAAGACCAGGTTGGACGAAGCCTTGGGTGGCATGGTTTAGTGCGAGGTGTCCCTGCTTATGGCAGAGGGGTTGGAACTAGATGATCTTAAGGTCCGTTCCAACCCTAACTATTCTATGATTCTATGATTCTAACCTTTAAGAGAAAGGAGAAGGATATTGAACACCAGTAAACGGTTGTCTTCTTCCTGCTAGTTATAGAATATGGAATTAAATGTGCAAATGAATTGGTTTGAAATCACCTGACTGAGAATTCCTTTTCTAATCCACTTTCATTCTCTTGATTTTGTTGCTGTTGTCAGCTCACAACCCCTGTCTGGCAGCAGTAGTTGTCTTTGTCCCCAAAATAACTTTGTGTTTAAAGTTAATGGGCCTTTAAGTATGCCTTCCTTTAAAAAAAAAAAAACCAAAGGGTGTATTTATGAGACCTGTGGTTACAGATTTATCATTATTCCTCCAAAAAATGGTGAGGGAATTAGGAATGTACAGTGATTACACTGAACTTTGGTAGCTGAAGCTGCTGAAATTTCAGCCTAGGATATATGGAACAACAGTAGCATGTGTAGTGCAAACCGAATTCTTTCCCCCAGCTCCTGCATCTGTGTGTCTGAGAAAATACATATTTGATTTAGTAAACTATATGCAAAGACAACAGTTATTCCTATGCCTTCCTTCTTAAGTGTAGCTCTAACTTGGGTTAATAGATGTATAAAGGACTTGGAGTAGTTTTTCACTCCATGCTTTGGATAAGGCAGAACCAGTAGTTTTTTGCAGTTTTCAGTAGATGTTGGTGAGAAATGTTTTTGACAAACTCAGATGTTGAGATCCTGTTTGGTTTTTTGTTTTGTTTTCTTGGCAGTTTGTGATTTGGAGTTGCATGTAAGAAGGAAAATGGGAAAATTGACAGTGCTGTGGTAGATGTTTTTAGTGACAATTAATGACCATGCTGATGAAATATGAATATATGTTCAGTTTTGATCAATTTTTACATGTCACTGATCTTAATTCTAGGGTTGCTTTTTCTCAGGGGGTTCTGTTCAAAAATGCAGCTTGAATTTGTATGTTAAAGAAGGAAAATAGATTTGCTGTGGAACATACAAATGAACAATAAGCACTTTTCTGGCTATTTAAGTGAAGGGAAAGGAAGGAAATACTGTCACCTGGTGAGTGGTTTACCTGATTTGATAAAGAATAAATGACTTCAGCACAGTTGAAGAGGGGGACAAGACATTCACAATACAGTCAAAAATGCTCATAAGCCTCATCTCTGGTTATGGAATAGAATATGAGACTGAGATCTGGCCACAGCTACCGTCAGTGTGGAACAGGAAAATGTGGAATGACATCCAGCTACTAACGATGTTAATGATCATGAATGATTTTTGCTGGAGGATCAGATTGATTAGTGCTGAATTAAGGGGTTTGACTGTCTTTAGCATCAGTGGAATAGAATTACAGCAGGATGAAAAACTGCTTAATTCATCACAGTTTAGAGGCAGAATTAATGAGTGCCCTGTAGGCATGGTGCAGTGTCATCGGGGGATCAGAAGTACATGAAATACGGAGACAGAAGCTGATGGAGAAAAAAACAGGAAGGAAAAAAAAGAAAAGGTGAGGCCCAAGATTTGATCAGCTGGATTTCAGCTCTTTGCTCAGGATGTTCTCCAGATGGATCAAAGGATGAATGGTAATTGCTGCTCATGTTTTGCAATCATGTACAGCTTACATTTGGCTATAGAAGTGCGCATACATTGTAATATTGCAGTTGGCAGTTGCCAAATATCAGTTAAATACTCTGTCCGTACTTTGGCTGCTAAGGTATCAAAAGACTTTGGTCAACTCAGATTTGATTATTTTTATGCTATGATTTGCAAAGGCCACATTTTTTTTCTCTTTGAGTTCCCTGGTTACTTTCAGGAAAGCTTCAAAACTGGCAGATGAAGCAAAATAGGCTTCTGAATTTTAGCCAGTAGTACTGCTGTATGTTTCTCAAATTTAATTTAATTTCCTTCTCAGACAAGTGACAGCTGCCATTCTCCACTTCTGAAACTGAACTCAAGTCTGTGTTTAGCGTGACTGGTTATCTCTCCATGTAGTGCCGTGTTCTTACTACCTATGGGTTTTGTGCCTTGAAATTCAAACCATGGCTTTAAGTTGAAAACATGAGATCTATGGTGAGAATATAATTGTTAGATAAGATTGTGTTTTCAGTTAAAGATTGAACAGTACTTGATACATAACAACTTCTTGGGTAATCTTCTCAGGGTATTCTCTGTTAGCAAAGAGCAATCTGGTCAGCAACTTCTTTAGAAATAGCTTTCACTCTTCAGTTAGTCTGTGTGACTTGGAAAGTAAATGGGAGTTTGTAAAGCAGAAAGATAGATCAATCCTTAGTCATACTCAATCCAAAAGCAGTGGTGTCATGACCTTAACTAAAAAGTACCAGATAGCAGCCAGCTGCTGGATTGGTGTATGATGATGTAGTTTGCTGGGCACAGGGTTAAGAGGACTTTACTGAAACATTCACAAATACTGTCAAATCCAAATGTGTGGGTTATTGATAACTACTTATGCCAACCTTCAGTTTCCCAGAAATATTTCTGTTACTTTTGTCCTGAAGTGAAGAACTGGTGGCAGTCTCCACCTTGTCACTCAGAATCAATGCAAACCACTGCTCTGTCTAGGAAAGAGGTAGTTTTTACTGTAAGAACTGATTTATTTTTTTTCTAAAGAACTGTTGCAGGCAATGATAGAACAGTTGTCACAACTATAAAACACTTTTATGTGTACAGATAGCTGAGTAAAACTGCATCCATAGATCAGTGTTTCACAGTTTCAGACAACGCTATAAAGATAAAATATGTACTTAGTTTTGTGGATCAGAGCCAAGATGTTAAACTGTATAAAGTTTGAGAGAAACAGCTATTTATAAATGTGGCTGCAGAGTCTCTGAATCAGATGTATCTTATTTTCCCATTCCGAAGTTTTAAATATTTAGCAAATGTACGTAAATGTGGAAGCAAGATTTTGTATGTCTGCTTTCATCAAAGCTTTAAAAACTTGCTTTCTCCTATCTTTTTTAATCTAAGTATTACGTTTAGTATAAGGTTCAGGAGGTTGATTTTGGCTTTGAGAGTAAAGCAAGATTTAATGTTAGAAAATTAATACCAATTCTTCAGGTGAATTTTATCTTTCAAAATCTTCTGGGTTTTGTAGTAGCAATGTGTCTTGCCATAGACAAATGCCTAAATTTCTCCGTGTGTGAGCAAGCATAGATACTTCCAGAGAAAATGAGCTGCAGCTCAAGAAATGGGAAATCCATTTCTATCACTGAATTAAGGTCTGACCCAGTGCAAGGGGCCTAGCAGTGTGGTTTCTCTCCATAGCAAACTAATTAGGTGATGAAGTTGTGACAGGCAGGTTTGAGATACTGTGATGCCTCTTTGCTTGCCAGGGCAACATTTCAAATGCTGCATAGCTTTCTCCTGGTAGGGAAGACTACCAGCAAGCATGGGATGAATTTTCCAGGCTTATCTGGGTGTCCTTTCCATCCTGGGCTTTTTTCTGTCTTTCGTAACACAACTTTCTGTCCTCAGTCGCTATTGATTTTTGCAAACATATGCTGTTCAGCAGCACTGACTACTCAATGTGCTGTTCTTGTTTCTGGTTGCCTGGGGCTCAGGGTGGCAGGGAATGATGTTTCTGGCTCAGAAAATTGGCATCTGTGTTGGCTGAAGTCCTGTATACGTCCCAGCCTGATCCCTAATTCTGATGAGCACTGTCTGCAAGCTGTGTAATGAAACAGAGAGGCTCTAATTATGTGATAGTCTGCTAGTACTGAACTGTAAATGGCATCCTGATGCTTTAGCAGTGGAAGGCTGATTCGTAATGAATCTCAGGCGAACAGAGCTGTAACTTTGTAATGATTTCTGGAGGACAGGTCATGGTTTTATAGTTATCTCCATCTCTGAGTACACAAGATTATAATTCCATTTCACTCTCAGTGTGTTACCTTGTTTTCTCCAAGATTGTAGAAATTGCTTAATGGTTAGGACTGGTGTGTCATTGGTGCATATTTTAAGCTATTGTAGACATAAATGCTTTTTACCCTTATTATTCATATGCTGTTTGACTGCTAGTGAGTGAATTCGCAACATTTAAGCTGATATTTATTAATGACAGGATGCACAGCCTGACCTACTTTTCTGTGCACTATCAGCAGTGAATATAACCCCTTGCAAGAGACATTAGAAAATTGCCAGAAAGATTAGTATAAATGATTCACAGAAGACTATGAGATTGAATATTATTGAATAATACAGCAAATTGTATCGCTGAATCTACTGAAAAATACTAAATTTGGTTTAAATAAATACATCAGGTCTGCTGTTCAGAAGGCAGGGAGATAGCAAATGTTTCTTTGATCAAATCCAAGGTTAGAGGAGTTCTTTCATGTTAGAAAATTACTTTCCATGGATTTTTGTTAAGCAGCTCAGCCAGTCTCCTCATGAGCACCAGTTGCAGTAAGCGTGGAGAGAAAAGATGGTAAGATTGAAGATGCTGGCATCTCTCTTCAGCCTTACCTTTTCTACTTTAGTCTCTTACACTTTGTAACTCAGGAGTGTATCAAGTAACTTAGAGTTATACTCAGGTGCTAAGAAGAGATTAAAATGACAAGATGTATCAAAAAAAAAAAAAAGGTTCTTACTGTGCTGGGATTAAGTGACATCTTTGGGCACTTAAGTTTTAGCTTTCATGGTCTGCAGCTCCTGACAGTCAGGAACATTTGGCTTCTAAGCTAGATACTACAGAAGGTGAAAAGGCAGTCTGCTGAGCAGGTACAGACTCCAAAGAGAGGGCAGAAATTGTGAAGTGGGCTTGCAGCCAGGTAGAAATCTGAATTTGGATTTTTTAGTTGTATTAGTCCTTTACTTACAGACATGTGGAAAATGTAAAAGTCTCAAACACATTCATTAATACATTTTATCTAAGGTTGGAAATGTGTGTGTGCAAGATGACAGCTACTTTCACAGCAATGTTCTGTGCCATTCCCTTGTTAAGAGAGAAAAATATCACAAATCTTTGTGAAAGGTTGGTAGATTGTAGTTTGAAACTGGTGATTCTGCAACTGGTGATTGGCTGTGGCTTTTTAATTAGCAAAAAGCAGTTATTCCAAGCAGACTGGCAAAATTTTTGCACACCTTGCGAACCGTACCAAGTAGAGAAATTAAAATCAGAATTTGAGAAGTGGCTAGTTTGTCCTATCAGAGAGCTCCAGCACCTTTAAATTACACATGAACTCTAAAGATGTCTCCTGTTTTTTTGCCGGTGAATGACTATTTGCTTACAATATTACAGTTCTTGCACATTACTGTAGCATCTCTGCTCCTCGAATTTAAATGTGTATGCATATTCCCTCAGCATCTCTCTAGGGGTTGTCTAGATAGATTTAGCCTATCAAGCTCTAAAGACTTCTCTTATCTGAACTAGAAAACTGAGAGCTGTCCCCAGGCTGTGTTGTTGCAGGGGGTTGTTTCTTTACAGGTGCATGACTTTGCCCTAATTGAATTTCCTAAAGGTGCTGTTGGCCCATTCCTCAGCCTGAGTCTTCTGGATGGCAGTCCTGCACACAGGCGTATCAGCTGGTGTCCCAGCGTGGTGTCATCTGTAACTCTGATAAACGTTCACCCTTCCAAGGCATTAGTTAAGGTGTTGAGCAGCACTGGTCCCATGGCACATCCTTGCATTGTGCAAGATATACTTCAATATTGACTTTCATTCTGTCAACATGCCTAAGTTTAATACATAAGAGTTGGACAGTATGGCTGCTTGGCCTTTCAGTAGGGGTTGCCTTGTGCCTGCTGTTTGAAGACCAGCCTTGTGCAGCCATTTTTATTAGGACAGCAAGAGGGGATGAGAAATCCATACAGCTGCTGTCCTCTTGCTTGCAGTTGTAGGTGCCATATATTACAGTTTGTAGTTTGCTTAATTGGGATGGGCAGATGTGTGGTTTGGGTGGAGAGGGAAGAGCACCATGAGGTTTTTGATCACTTAGGAGTTTCCAGTCTCTCTGAGTTATCTGTTGTGGGGTGGTTATTTTTTAAATATGACTGAGAGTGTAATACAGGTGTAAAAAAAAAAAAAAAGATTATTCTCTTTCAAAAATGCGGTGACTAATACATGATAACTGTGTACTTCACTCCATGCCTGACATACTTGCACCTTTTTTACTATCCCCACATCCTGTAATGTATGGACAGTTTCTTGATGGAAATGCAGCACTTGTCTACTTTGGACTTTTATGCCTTGGAGATCTAAGGTATCACTGAATATTGCTGCAAAACTGCTTTTGGAGTCTGACACCTCTGCCTCAAGAACATAGCGTATGGAAACAGTAAAGCCTGTACAGCCACAGTTAAAGAAATAACTGTTCTGCAGAGGTGACTTTTCTTGGGTTAAACTTGGGTAACTTCAGATAAATGGAGGTGCTAGTACTCAGGAACTTGGCCTGGAAATGGGAACCAAAAAACCTGATAAGCAATTGGCGTTGCCTACCTATTCTTGCGACGAATGTGAACAGCATAGAAGCTGGATAGTGTGTGGCCTTAAGCTTGTTTTTTTTAGTGGTTGCTCTCTCTCACTTTCATTGAAAAAGAGAAGTTTAGAATATTCAGTTACATCATTTGCTACTTAAACATCATTTTTACTCTGTCCTTTTTTCTCATTTTCCAGTGACAATGACAAATATTGGAGAAAAAGGTAAGTTGATTTTGTATTAGCTGTTTATAAGTGGAATTCATATATCAAGGTACTTTACTAGTAGAATTGAGATACAGATCTAACCTGTTTCAATTAAGTGTACTTTTTGTATTCCTCAGCTTCTTTATTATCCTGTTCTTCTTGAATATTGCTTTTGCTGTTCCAAATCAAGATTAAAAAAAAATTAGAACTTTTAACTCTACTTACTGGCTTTCTGAAGTGTCAGCTAAAGTAATCCTTATAGTCTGTTTTTTCAAATTTTTCATTCAGAACAAGTAAAGCTCTTGTAAAACCAGGACTTCTAAAGATGAGCAGTGTTTGTGCAGAGTGCAATGTACTTAAATGGGAGGTGATTTTTTTCTGCATTTCTTCTGTCT
>JBCJKH010023118.1:14224-26749 GCA_039877255.1 Loriculus beryllinus | reverse complement strand
ACATGTCCTCTCCTGTTACTTTAACTGTTTCTCATCTTGTTGCCCCACACTGCTGTGAATAGCTCAGCTCTGTCAGCTCAATGACCTTGCTATAGGCACTGGAAGATGGTGTCCCAGGCAGTGCCTGGCTTGTGCTGTTGCAGGACCCTGGCCTTCCCAGGTGAGGAACTTTACATTTGTTCATGTTGAATTTCCTCAAGTTCCTGTTAGCCCACTTCACCTGCCAGCCTACGTCCATCTGGACCTTAAACCTTCCCCTTGGCATATTGGTTCTTCACCCAGCCTGATGTCATCTGCAAATTTGACAAGAGTACGCTCTGTCACCTATTCCAGGTCGCTGATGAAGATATCAAGCAGGTTTCAGGACTGAACCCTGTGGTATTCTACTTGTTACCAGCCTTGAGGTATAGAATGACCCATTAGCCACTACCCTCTGAGCATGATCATGCAACCACAGTTTTATGCCATGGAAAGATCCACCCATCTAAACCATCACATCCCAACCTGAATGCAAGACTACGCGGGAAAGAAGTTGAAAGCCTTGTTAATTCTTGCTGAAATTGAGATTAATGACATGCACAGCTCTTTTCTCATCTAGACATCTAGTCATTTTATCTTAGAAAGCATTTAGATTGATTAACATTGAATTACCCTTTGTCAATCCATGCTGAGTATTGCCAGCCGTACTATTCTTCTTCATGTGTGCAGCAATATGCTCCAAGAGGACTCACTCAGTGATTTCTCTATGGTCTGAAGTCGAATTGTTCAATATTTAATTTCCCGGATATTCCTCTTGGCTCTTTCTGAAAGTGGCCTTTTTACATTCCTCCATATGTCAGGGACTGCTCCTCATCTCCACAGCCTTTCAAAGATGATAATCTGGGCAGATTAACAAACATGTATGGTTTTCTGAAAGTGGTGAAACAAGATTGGCCATGGTGCTTCTAAATTCAGTACAGTGACCTGAACAGCACAGTCTACTTGTACATACTCGCTTGCTTTTTTGCATAGCCTTCATCCAACACATCCCAAACTACATTTGATAGTTCACAGACAGCTGACGTTGATGCATTATTGTCTCACTTTTTATTTGCTTGAATGTATTATTTAAAGGGTACAAAATCATCTTGCATTTGTCTGATCAGTATTTGGGCTTAGTGATTGACATTTTGGTGATACTATACACTTAAGGATTAACCTTGTCTCTTTTTTTTAGTCCTAATATTAAAAAAAAGAAGAGAGGGGAAAAAAATAAAAAATGGATTAGGAAAATTAAAGAGTTTTCATTACTATACACATTAACATAGAAGGAGATTTATTTATTTGCAGGACAGTTACTAATCATTTTAAGCATCTTTGAGTATAAACCAATCATTAGAGGCTTACTAATGGCACATTAATTAATGATAAAATAATTACAACCACTCAAAAACCAGATTCAGAATCAGATGTATCAGTTAAGTGTTTAAAACAGGCATCAATGAGGTCTGTCAGTTCACGTCCTTCTTTCAGCAATCACCTTTGTTTGATATATTCAGTAATGTTATTGTCATGCAGTAGTGATGTACTGAATTCAGATGATGGAAAATCCATTGTGTCAGTCATTAAATTATTTCACTAGGTATTTATTGTCATTTGAAGATTGACATCTTATTTCTTACCACTAATTTGTCTAGGTTCAAGTTTCAGATAATAGATTTCTATGCACCTTTATCTATTATCAGGATTCCTCTGCTCTTTGAAATCTTTCCTTGTGTATGCTGTGTAGGCTGTGATCAAGTGATGGGGTAATCTGTGTTTTGAGTAATTAACTAAATGAAGTGTCTTTACTTTCTTATACTGACATGGCTTTTGAAACCTCATTTCTGTCTTCCAGTTTGTTTTGGTTTTTAAATCTTTTAAATATTTTTGCCTTTTTTTACAAAGTATAATGCTCAGCAAAAGTTTCCAGAAAAGGTCTCATTAATTCTATGTGTCATAGTAATCATCTCTTTATTTCTCTTCACTGTACCCCTGCTGCTTTTAGTCAAAGATTGCACCTGCTTTAATAGTTGCAGTATCAGGCAGAAAAACACAGCTGGCTATTCTTGCCCTGCAGCATAATATTTCTTTAAAGAGCCAGGGGCTGAGATCTTGATATAATGTAGGTAAAATAGCAGCAACAGCAGTAAAATATGTATTATGGAAACACAGCAAGGCCATATTTTGTCTGGATCTCAGCAGGGTGTGAGGAAGGTTGCTCGCAACCTGCTGAAGATTTCAGGAACAGTGTGGGGTTATGGCTAGCAGTGCAATCAGCTGGGGAAAGGTTTCTGAAGAATTTTCTTATCTTCAGGACTGTGATTAAGCAAATAACGCCAATGGATAGAACCTACCTTTATTCTTGGCAGCAATTCAACCCACTTGGCTCTCAGAACTGGTTAACCCTCCTGCTGCTACCTAGCATGAATCCCCCACGAAATCCCAGGTTTTGGTCCCTTCCATAACTTCCATAACTTCCCCTCCATAGCTTCCATAACTGCTTTTGATGTTCACAGAAGCAGAGTGACTGAGGTAGCAAGGCATCTCTGGAGATCATCTCAATGCAGTATCACCTATAGAAGCTTGCTCAGGGTCATGTCCAGTCAGGTTTTGAATATCTTTGAGGACTGATACTCTACAAGCCCTCTGAGGAACATGTTCCAGTGATGGATCATTCACCATAAAAAAGTTGGGGTTTGTTTCTTAACTTTAAATGGAAATTTTTTGTATTTCATTTTTTGCATATTTGTTATTCCTGTCACTGAGCACAACTGAGAGGAGTGTGGCTCTGTCCTATTTAATCTCCCCTATCAGATATTTTTACACATTGATAAAACCTCCCTGAGCCTCCTCTTCTCCAAGCTGCACAGTCCCAACTCTCAGACTCTCCTTGTACTACAGACGCTCCAGTCCCTCAACTATCTTTGTAGCCCTTTGCTGGACTCAATCTAGTATGTTTGTATCTTTCATGTTGAGGGGAGCCCAGTCCTGGACATAGCACTTCAGATTTGTCTCAACAGGGCTGAGTGAAGGGAAAAAAATCACCTCCCTCAATACGCTGGTGATGTTCTGTTTGGTGCAGTCTGAAATGCTGCTAACAAACAGCAAAATCCAGTTCTCATGTGAACTGCATGTACAACCCTGGGCCAAAGCTTTTGATTTGTTAGTGTAACATGAGTTTTCTCAGATTGAGCCCCTCAGGGGAAATCAGTGGTTGGAAACAGTTAAGTTGGTTATATGATTTAGATATGACCAATGGCACTTGTTCCTTCTAGTATCACTGCTTTGCTAAAGTCTACCTGCTCCATTTCTAAGGAAATGAAATATTGGTATTATTGTCTTCTGGAAAGACTAGAGAAGGAAAAGAGAAGTAAGGATCCTCTTTATTTTGTTTTTTTTTTTAATTGCAAAACTGAAATTCATATACGTGTCCAGTTGTCCTCAGAGATGCAGGGTGTGATCTCAGACTCCCTTGCCCTCTGTCGTATTCGAGTTCCTTGTTTTCCTATTTATGTTGGTCATCAGAAGCAGCAGTTGTGAGACCTGCCTCTCAGGAATGGGAAAGCAATTTGCTGTCTGTTCCCCATGGTCCAGACAACCTGTGAAGTGCAGTTTTGTATTAAACCCAGAAGAGACCTCCTAGTAGATTCTGTCACTTTGGGCTTGAAATCTTGACTCCTGGTCCAATTGGTACTGAGCGGGAAGGCTTTTGCTGCTAAACGGGTACTATCGAAATCTTTGATAATCCACCTCTATGAACGTAGGTGTTTCTGAATGCATGTGAATAAATATGAAAAGAAAGATGCTTTTATAAGAGAGAAAGCAGAAACCAGCAGTTTCCCTCCTATGCTTCTGCATGTGAATACTGTGCAATAACGTACTTTTCTTGTCAGTATGGCAGGACGTATTTTTTCACGGATTTTATTCCCAAGCTGAATTACTTCCCTAGTGTTTATAAATGACACTCTTTGTGTTGGTATTTCTCCATATACAGTATATAGCATTTGCCTCGTCATTAATAATAGTACCTGTCTCCCTTCCATTTTAATGACACTATTCTTTCAGAATAGGCTGAAGGAGCAAGTTCCACAAAAGGGGAAAAGAAACAGTGGGTTTGAAACATCAGATTGGTTGATTTTCCAGTCATATTTCTCAAACAACAAAGCTTACATTAACAGAGGTAATAGGGTGATCATTCTATAAACTGATCTAGACTTACCAGGTCTGAATATCATCTGAGTGGCTTTACTCTGTACTCCATTATTGACTAGGGAGCATGGCAGGCCTGGAGCCAGCTGATGGGAGGATAAAGACCTGAGATTTCGCTGAATTTATACCGGCTAAAACTAAGCCCTAAATATCACAGTGGTGGGTTGCAATGTCTAAAATAATTCAGAGGATGGTACCTTGACATTGTTAAAGAAAATCCTGAACTTGATTCCTTAAAAATTTTAAATCTTAAGTTATTGAAGTTGAAACCTCAGTCTCAGTCTTGATCTCTGAGCAGATGTGAATTCAGAGCAAACATTACAACTGCCTGTAAAGTCTGGCATTTCCAAAGCAAGGCAAGGATAAATTCCAAATATTTCCCTCATGATAAATTTCAATCCTACAGATTTGCAGTAGAAGTACACAAAAGCCTGTTCATGCTCTTGTTCAAAGTCACAGGGACCTCTTTTCTATAGCTGCTTCCAGAAATCTAACAATATCCACAGAGATGGCTCTAAAACAGCTGCTCTAACACTGGGCGGGGGGAAGGAGAGTTTGTGTTAGACGTGTTGAGGTTAATTGGATGTTGTATCCCCTAAAATAAAAGATAAGCATTATCTTTTATTAAGTTCTCCACTTTTTCCCCTTGACAATATAGATTGTAAAACCAGTTTAGGCTCCTATATAGATATGAATTTGTTGGTTTGGGTTTTTTTCTTTTTTTTTTGAGATGAAATGCAGTTGTCCATATTTGGATCTAATTACCCATCATTACAATCTAGCAGCTTTCCTCTATATGCTTCCTATTTTGGGTTGACATGCTATGGCTTCTTCTCATTTTTAATCTTTTTTTTTCAGTGTTTGACTCTCACTTGAAATTATGTTTAATTTTGTCCATGCTCCAATATAAATTATAATGCCACTGTCAACACCTGTCTGAGACTGAGTCAGAATTGAGGTTTGTTTTACATTCAGATAAAATATCTCATATCTTAATAATAAATTATAAAGTATTCCACACAATGACTGCCAATACAATTTGGTTCAGGATTAAGACCATTTTTAACTGCAGTTGCAAATATTTAATGTGTGAAACAGGAATATATTTTTCCTTGGCTGTGAAAGTTGGAGTTAAAATGGCAAATCTTTTTGATCATTCTATGTTGCAGTCATTGGAATGACATTGTAATAGCAGAGTCTTGGGGACAAGGTAACATTTTTGTGTATTTACTTGAGTAATGAAACCATCCAGTTACATATATAGGAGCAACAAATTGAAATTACTTGAAAAAGAGAAGAAAATTTAGCTTGTGGTTAGGGCTTTGCCATTTGCCTCAAGAAATCAAGATTCAATTCCTGAAATGTGTCCTGGTAATTTAGTCTCTAGTTGCCCCAGATATTTTTAGTAGTATTCATTAGCATGCAAACCTCTGAAACTTCTCTTATGGTTGTGCTGCGTATGTAAAGATATCCTCTTTACTGTTCTCTGTGTGATTGTATGTCATGCAAACTAGATTTGCCCATTAGCAAATGTTCTCATAGAGTCATTAAGCAGAAGGGTGAGGACCTTCATGGGTGTAGGAGCATCACTAGAATAGTTGAGAATCAAGTATCGGTTCTCAAGGGCATCAATAGACCTCATCTCCCTGTCCATGGACCCAGGAACCCCATTTTTAGCTCAGATGGTGGCCATCAGTCCCCACGCCAGCAACATGATAGCACCATAAAGTGTGCCAGTCTCCAGCTCTAACTCTGGCTGCACCCCCTGAATGGATTCTGCCTTGTTTCCAGCTCTGCCTCCAGTCTCGTTTCCTTTTCCTCCTGTCAACACTCCCTGGAGAGCCCTCTGCTCCGGTTCATTTATTGTCGTGTCCAGGACTGTTGAATGACCCTGTTATCAGCCCCTTGTTCTGCCTGATATATTTTGGACCCTGTGGGATGTCACTCCATGGAGCATGATGGGATGAGTCGTAGCTGCTGGCTCCTTTCCCTTTGGGAATAACCACCTACTCCTGCACCTTGATAGCTCTGAGAATTACTAAGCAGGGTACTTGGCATCACGCACTGATGTTGGTGCTCCCCACATACCAGCATAATAATTATGGCATTCTTTAAAAACTATAGAGCCCCAATAAGGATAATGGTTGGAAAAAGTCCATTTGCTGCCAAAGAGCAAGCCACGAAGTTCCTGAGGCTAAATTTCCTATAGAAAGCACAGCCTTAAAGCATTTGCAGACTATGCTTATCCCAATATTACATTTCAAGCTCAATATTACATTTCAATCAACTGTTTTTTGCTTTCATACTGCCATCCACCACAGTAAAGCATCTAATTGCTTTCTATGCAAAGTCAGTGGCAGAGGGAGAGTACTATGAAATAGGTAGATAAACACAAATCATGTCAAAAAAGGAGCACTGAAAGTCTTTTTAAGACCTATTTCAATGATATTGTGCCTATAAATCCCTTAATACCCCTTTCTCAATAAAAAGTACTGGAGATCAAATTCTCGTGTATAATTTTAGGCAATATTTTTTTGGTTTTGTTGCTATGAAAGGGGCATTTTTCTGCTAATAACTTTGTCTATGGAAATGCCTCTCCTGAAGTCCCATGTTCGGTAAGACACACCATATATGTTTCTTTTCCACTGAAAACTTGCCATGAGGCTGGGCTGTCTGGCACTTCTATAATTCAGGATGGGCAATCTGCTCTGCATCATTTCCTGTGGAGTGCAAATATTGTAGTGAATCTAAGATATGTATTTCATCTTTAATGTAATTTGACTTGATTTTTAGTTGTTTTGAAGACGAAGGCCAATGTCTTTGACATTAAAAGCAAATGACGAGTAGCTTGTCCTGAAAAGGAGCTTGATTTATTAGTAGTAGACTGTCCACAGGGAGGAGGGGCAGCCACGTCCACAAATGGAGTCCTGTTCATTTCATCCCTAATATTCTGAATTACAGCCTGACTCCCACAAATACATAAAGGCAAGAGAGAATAGAGTACAGAAATGTAGATGTAAACAAGTTAATTTTTTACTGGTATACTAGGGCAGACCAGATCCACAGCTTCAATACCATTTAAAAAAGTGGGAATCTCGATGGTTAATTTATTGTTTCATATATCTAATAGGGCATATTAAAAAGCTTTTAGCTTTCTAAAAAGTTGGTCTTCAATTGATGCAACTGCCACCTTCCTTTCAGCTCACCTGTCTTATGTTTTCTCACATATCGATCATGATAAGTGGCGGCATCAGCTGAGAAAACCATCCAACATGAGAATCACCCTGCCTCCAAACACATCTCTGCTTCACTTGCTTGCTTGCAAATTTTTTTGTTTTAAATTTTTGTTTTAAAGTTTGAGGTTTAGTTTTTAAAATTTGTCTTTTTTTTTTTTTTTCTCCAGTCAATATTCTGCAGCAATTAATGGGGATAAATTATTTAAAATAATTCATAGCATTATGCAAAATATCCTGCCACTATAAAAGGTCTCTTAAACTTTTGTTTAGAGAGATGAATTTAAAATCCCACTGTTCCAGTACCACTGAGTGGCCATTGCATGGTCCAAATACGTATTTTGATGAATACTGCTTAAGCCATTGACTCTATCTTGTTGTAGAGACAAAAAAATATCTGCTATGTAGCAATAGATATAGCTGTGGGCAAGAACAGAAGAAAGTCTTGTAATGCTTAAGCCTTGGAAGAAGGAAGAACATTTGGTCAACAAAATGAAAGTCCTATGTAGGAAAGAATGGAACTGATTTACTGCAAATAGAAAGCATAAAGGATCACTAGGATCAATGCACCCTCCTCAGCTTTCTGTTATTTTTAATGGTTTACCTAATACTATTGAATTTTCAGGTGTGGATATGACACTAATGCAGGAAATACAGCAAATAATGAAGAACAATGAAGCTTGACACAGAGGACTTAAATCATTGAAATGCCTTTCTCTGGGAGACAATGTAGAATAGCAAAGAATCCAACGACGTAACAAATAGAGTGTTCCTGCATTATGTTACTAGGAGTTTGTAATAAATTTGGGGAGTTGTTATGGAGATACTCCCCAAGGCCTTCAACCCACTGTGCTTCTGTATTGGATAAGGCAAACAGAATTGCCAGGAATACAATATAAATCAGAGAAGATAGTATTATTGTATATAAAGTAGTTAGACTGCACCTAGAGCACTATAAACAACACTGAACATCACACCTAAGAAAAGATATAAGTGCCCATGAGGGTGCAAAGGAGAACAGACAGATTTGGTCTCAAAGGCATTTGCCTGAGGAACCAGGGTGTGCTTTTAGTAGCTGAGATAAGATTTTGTGCTGATATAGCAGAGATTCTCCAAACTGTGAAAGGGATTAATGGAAGAGGCTCAGACAAATCTGCCAAGTATGCATCCACAAAACAGAGATTGTCCAAAGCATTATGGGGCAGTGGGCAATCATCCAATGGGTTACTTTTGTCTATCTTTAGAGCTCCTGGCTGCTTCAGGAACTCCCTGCAGCAGATGGACGCTCAGAGTTGCTAAAGTGTGAAAGAGTTAGAAAATTCAGTGGTCAGTGAATTTCAGTGGTCAGCGTTTGCTCAAGGAGGGTGGTAAGAGTGAGGTGCATTGTGTGGTTCCCTGGGCTTGAGGTAGTCCACCAGCCTCTCATGAGGAGGAACTTCTCAGTGACATCTAACCTATTGGATAACAACAGCATCCCGGCTGGCCATTTTAATGCAGTTTATATAAGAGTGCCTTCGAAGCTGATCCTGGGATAAAAAAAGCAAGGTTATAGGTATCATGAAGATGCCTGGCAGTTCTCTATATCCAGTTTTTCACCTACTCCATGATATAACACTGACTTCAGGAGGACAGGATGGCCCAAAATCTTTCCTGGAGTATTATCAAAGTGGTAAGTAAGCATCCACCATGAAGTTCCGCCACGAGACTTGACAAGGGAAGCATACATGCAGGATCAAGTGGTGGAGGCATCAGAGTGCTCCAGAAGACCAACAAGTGTAAATTACAGCTATATATTTTCAGTAGAACTGTGCAGGGAGGAGCTGCAGTTCATAAGGAGTTTTTCTAGGTAGGAATAGAAAAGCTATAAAATGTAAATACAGGAGTTCATCCCAACATTCTTGGTGTTAACACCTTTGTGCTTCAGTTGTGCAGAGCTGCACATATATGGAGCTGTAAAGAGAGCAATGTTGCTGAAAAACTTTGTCATGATCAATGGCATAAGAGGGGCTTAATGTCCCAGACCTAGGTGAAACTCTAAGATCCAAACCATTTCTGAACACCACCAGTCCCAAAATATGTTGCCCCACAGCAGACACAGTGGATATTTACATTCTTCAAATTATTTCAATTTATATTATTTTCTATAGTTATTTATACAGGAAGAGATAATCTGACCTTCTTTAATTCAAATTTGAGCTGTAAATCCAGTTGCTGCTGTGGCTTTACGCAGAGCACTGTCATCTGCCACGTCTACCTCGAGTAAGCATAGGAATTTACTATCTATTCTCTTCTGCAATCCCTGTACTTGGTTCACGTTCTCAAATACACAGAGAGCTTTAGTGTGGCTGCCAGAGGTTTTATGAAGTCTTTGGCCTTCCAGCCACGAGGATACTTTGTTTGGCTGGCAGAAAGAGCCTGTAACGTGAGACGTACATGTCTTTGCTGGCTATGATTGCAGAAAAAGGTACCTGATGACCCTTTCAATTCTGGATATCACCTTTTCTCCCCCAGGACTACTGCCTGTGCAGCTGAGCCAAGACAGGAAAAATGGTGGTGCAGAGAGCTCTTATTTGGCACAGGAGTGTGAAAATTCAGTATGGAGAAGAGTTGTTTTGACTGTGTGAAGCAGAGGCAGCAGTCGTGGTGGTTCTCAATAAACTGATTATAATGATGGATATTTATACAGAGGTTTTGCTATCCAGCAGCAAAAAAAAAAAAAAAAAAAATAAACTCTAGGTTTCGAAAGTTTCAAAATATGTTAGTAAAAATATTGTTTTCTGAATCTTTGCTATTTTTTATCTGCATACTTATACAAATAGAAACGATGGACTCTGCTGCACAGATGATAAGTAGCATCTCTTACATAAGAAATAATTTAGTGAATGCACTGTCATTTAGGGTGTGGAAGACCTTGAACCTTGGTATAGCTGTTGATTAAAGGATTTTTATCTCACAACTATGGAACATATTACTATGCGGCAAAGAAATAGCCCGCTTGCTATAATTAGAGATGTAGGAGCTGGCAGCAGCCCAAAGCATAGGTTAAATCATGCTGTGAGGCACTCAGTGTTCAAAGAGGTTGCTGGTGGTGCCTGAGATAGCTCATTTGAAGCTGGCCTGTGCTAGTTTCACAGTACTGTGCTGGAGAAGACATCGCTTTAGGGCTAAGCTCTGTCTGACTTGCACAGTGGGAGAGCGGAATAGATGGGAGTTCTTGCTCAGATCTTGGGTAAGAGCAAACCTGTATTAAAACCTTATGTTTTGAAATAGTTCCTCAAAAGAATCTCAGGATCTCCAAGGAAAGCAAAATAAAATGGGACAGGAAACATGAGAACTGGAGCTGTGGCTCTCAGTCCCTTGCTGGTGGATTGGCTTGGTGGCACAGATAGGATGTCATGCCCCTCCACTTCAGGGTCACATTATGATCCTTACTGCCAGGCACATTTGGTGCTTTCACCATAGATCTCTTCCTGCAGCATACTAAATGCAACTGATGTAAGAAAAAATACCGTTCCAAAAGTTAAATGATCAGATCACCTGGATAAATGTCCCTGCGTATTTTAGTCAGGAACAAAAACTTTGCGTTAGCTCTGTGGCTGGATGACTGGAGATGGAAATATTGTGCCTGATTTCAGCAAAACAGTCCAGCCCTGAAAATAGTAAATATTTTAAAACTCCAATAGAGAAATACAGGTAGAAAGCCTGATCACCACAAACCTTGGACCATATTTCTGTATGACATTCACTAAAAGTAATTCAACATCTGTGTCTTTCTTAAATATAGACCAAGACAACACTATACAGCATGCAAGAAAATGTTTAATATAGATCAGAAAATGAGTTACATAAATCTGCATGCAATAGGATTGCTTGACAGGTAATTTGTAATCTAATTTATAAAAGTCTAATAACAATAAAAGATAAATACAGAACTACAATTTAAAACTATCAGGAAAAGTTTAGATAACTTATAAGGTAATGACATTTGTGTTCTGGTAAAGACTGCTAAACAATTATTTCTTCTAAAAAATATTACAGTGCTTTGAATAGAGTGACACCATTGATCTGTGTAGTGACAAAAGCAGTTTGCAAGTTTATTAGAACTGCATTTTCAACCAACATTTTAGTAATGTTTTTTCATCCAACATTTTAGTAAAGTACTGTTTTTAGTTGATCTTTGGTGGTCAGAAATTTTGGAGTGGAAAAGTCTGGCACTTCAGTGTAATCAGATATGAATCCCTTATGGGATAAACAGATCTATTGTTAGTTTACTGTGCAACTTTTACCCTTAAAGCAAAATAACGTACATAAAGAAAAATAGGTAGATAGCCACAGGCTACATTCTTTACATTATTACTAAGCATGGAGGAAACACCAGATAAAACATGTTAAGTTGATTGTCAGGATACACTGAATAGCTCAGATAATAATGAACATGGCAAGACCTCAAAAAGAGTAAAATTTCCTTGCCTACATCAGTTCTTCTCTCAAGTTTATAATGATCCCTGGGTGTCTGGGAGCTTTTCAGATTCTTGATCTTACCAGGGTGCATTCCTGCTGGCAGACTGAGGGTAGATGGAAGGAATAGAAAGAGCCTGTGCTGGAATGGAAGACCGCTTATTGATTGTGGTAGATTAGGTTTAAGGACAGAAATCAACTGCAGGGCATGATTGACACTGCTCAATATTGGAGTCAGCATAAATATGGGAGATATCAGCTCTCACTGTTTCAGTAGTCTCAAATTCTGCTTGTATGGCCTGAAACAGTTCACAGTTGAAATATAATTCCAAAATTTTACCTGTATGCAATTACAATAAACCAGCTCATTCATTCAACTTGACAAGACATTTGGACTTTCTTGGGCCACGAGAAATACAGAGAACTTGTCATGGGTTATAAAAGCTAAAAGGTCACTGCATCACGGAGAACCAAGGGTACTGCCAGCAGCAGAGGACATGTGGGAGATGACAATGTTCTGCTGCCTTTGTCTTGAAGGATAGATGCAGCTGTGTGCTAAAGGAACATGGCAAAGTTGGTCCAGCTGACTACCTCCTCCTTGCAG
>JBCJKH010023118.1:0-11246 GCA_039877255.1 Loriculus beryllinus | reverse complement strand
AGAAATCTCACTATAAATTCTTTGTTACTGTGGATGTCTCCTGCTGGAATGAGGTTCTCTTTTCAGCATAGCACATGAAAAATGATTTATCCCCATGGCATTCTTTATCTTGATTGACATCAAGAGCACATACTGTTGTATTTTAGAATAGGTTCTCAGCCAGTTTGAATTGTCATAACACCACTTTAGCCAATAGTTTTATGACAGTACACAGCATCTGAGAATCTTTACATATCAGCAGGATCAAAAAACTCAGGTTACTAATTACAGTTTGAAAACACACTAGGTGAAAATTGGAGGAGGAATGGTCTGAAACAGTTTGGCTCAGTGGCAAGATGAAGCAGAAGAAAGTGATGGTGCTAGAAAGGGCCTCCAGGTAATTCTGCAATATAATAAGCCAGGAAAAAAAGGCCAGAGTGATTCAGAGTTTCATGTTCAGAGGTGGCATGTTTCAGAGTGGCGTAGTTATATTTCTTCTTTCTATCAGTGCAGTATAACCTCAGCAAGCACATTGTGTTCAGTCTGTAGCACATAACTGCCAGGTAGATCCTGATGAATTTGGGCTTTTTCTCAGGTGAAAACTAAAAATGATTAGAAGACTGAAAGGATTTTTAACAAAATGCTGAAGGAACCAGATATTTCAGCTTGCAAGTGGAGACTTTGCCTGGCTGCAAGTTGAGCCAGTATAAGTCTGAAGAACTGACAGTAAATGTTAGCGTTAAGAGGGAACTAAAATAAAGAGCATGTAGGGAAGTCAAGAGCTAAAAAGAAAGCCTAATAATATACATAAACCTCAACAAGCAAAGCATTAGGGTCTAATTTCATGCAGTTATTCAGACCTGCGAGCCTCACTGAAGTCAGTGTGATATTTGTTATTTAAATACCTTCACAGTTTCTCAGCAAGGCTTGCCAAGCCAAACAACATTTGTGTTTTGTCTCTTGTGCTTACCCAGAGCTTTAGAATGGGTTGACGCATTAAAGTCTCTGAAGACTGACAACATGCTGTCAGGGATCAATCTAAGAGCAGGTTTTGGCAGTGTAAAAGGTCATACATACAGAAAAGTGGGAGAATCAGTGGTCAGCAGCTGGCTTGTTGTCAGTGATGACACTGCCTTCTGCTGACAAGGTGTTATGCTGTTCTTGGTGTGGTATGAAATGCAGGCCTTAACTACAAGCTGAATATGACCCTCTGTTGCAGCTGATTGTGATTGGCATGGGTTATATCTGAGAACTGACACCTCATGTTAAATCTGAATCTGCGTTTGATCACTTAGCCATCACAATGAATCTGGATCCAATGCTCCTGAGAATGATGTTGTGTCAAAAGTATGTTGAGTCCAGGATGCAACCAACAACCTTAAAGAAATAGTTCTGGAGCTGAGAGTGCAAGAAGGACTCCACGTATATCCAGAAGGGATGCAGTGTTGAAGAGCTCAGTTAATAGGAGGTAGCTGTTAATTTAACATCCCCACCTAGGTTGCCTAATATTTCCTGAAAGGTTAGCGTTGAATCTCGAGTTCCAATGACACAAGCAAAATGTGGTTTGCTATTTTAGATGCTGCTCCTTAGAATACTGTTAGGTTGTGGAGCACTGACATAAATAAAATACCTGTTTGAACTGGGAGATCTCTGAGCAGAGTGATTTGTGACACTGATTTAGTTGACTGAAAATTTTACTTAGGGCAGTTCTCAGGTACACTGGATGTTAAAGGGGTATGTTGGTAAAGAAACAGAGAAACCTGGATATTGACTGAGACTGTCAGCATCTAATAAGAGGATCAGACATGATCTTTCCATCTGCAGAAAAGATGACGGGCAGGTCTTTGTACGTTCTAATTTCTACACCGTATTGATTTCTTGTCATTCATTTGTAGCTTGATAACAGCTAGTCAGGAACCATCCCATTTTCTAGCAGTAGCTCTGAAGAAATTCAGAGTCAAAATGAGATGGCAGTAGCATCAAGTTACCATCTCCTCTTTTTTTTTTCTGTTGCCGTGCTTGCTGATTATTGTCTGACTCATTTTGGCTGTTATTGCTTCTCTTTAGCAAACATAAAAATATATCATGGAATTTTCACCACAGGCTTTGGTCCTGCCTGCTACATCTGCTGTCTACTGTCAAACATTTTATGTCTTTGCTACCACATAAGAGGTTCTAATGATGGAAATTTGAGGACACCGGTACCTGTGCTAGGGTGTCTTGTCCTTGCTTATTCTTTCGAATACTTTTCTTCTGCTATTTTTCTTCCTTCAACTGTGACATTGTATTTGAAATGAGGGAAAGGGAGAATAAAATGAGCGAACAGGAGAATGCATGTTTCACAAGGGGGTTTTTAGCACAATTTAGTCCATAGGCTGGTATCTAGCAATTAGACATATTAAAAAGGTTTGTTTCCAGTAATTTCTGATGTGGTGGTGTGTGAGGAACTAAACAGAAGTCATGTGATAGACACTTGGAGTGGCTCCAGCTGGTGTTTCTTGTGCAGCCCTTTCCTCTGCCATTGTATTTTTTCCTTAGACTTTAGAGGGCATTTAAAAGCTTTATAGCATCCACAATGCAAAGACTTAATCATATAGCTTTTGCAGGCATAGGCTTTTCATGAGGCCTTAAAAATAATGCATACAAGAAAACTAAAACATACTCTGGAACGAGTTCTATGTTAAAAGGGAAAACAAAAACTTGTTATCTCATAACAGAATCATACAAATCAGGGGTGAATGGAAGTGAAACTACAGTGAAATGCTTAGTGCACATTCCAGAAGGAATACAGATTTAAAATGAAAATAAAGGATAGAAACATTATGTTGTCCTGTGGGGTAATATAATTTGTTTGTTGAAGAGTATGGTTAATTCATCACAGTGTAACATATATGTTGTTTTAAGCCAATAGATCAGTCAAATATATATATATATATAGGTGGATATCTTTCTCACAGTATTATTATGTTACCAGTGTTGCAAGAAAAACATGTAACCACCCCTGCTACAGGCCCTTAAAAAATTGGGCAGCTGTATTTTGAAGTATTTTGGCTTACTGTTAATGAATAAAACATTTCACATGAGAGAAAGAGGGCTCTATCTCTTTCTCTCACCAAAACCAAATTACTCTACTGTAGTTTTTCATCTTCTTCATTGCATTAACTGTGCAAGCTTAAAACAAACGTTTACCAGACTCAGGCCCACATAGATCTTATTTACTTTGTGAAGACCCTGGAGGAACACAAGGCTGAGGGCACTAAAAACACTGTAGGGCTCCTTGAGGCTGTTTTATCTTATTTCTAAATGTTGTCAGGGTCAACACAGGAACATCTTGCAAGTGTGAGTGGAAAGAATGATGTCTTTGTGCTGCAAAGGGAGAGGCAGATGGCTGCAAGATAAACCTGTGATGATAAGTACCCCATAACTGGCAAGTGTTTAAAAAGTCTTTACCCATGTGATGGGCCCTTGGGTTCTTACACAGAGAGGTAGTTTATCCTCCCCATGGGAGAACCGGTGCAGAGCTGAGTCCAGCGGTGCTCACTGCAGATGCAGGCTCAGGTGCTTATTCTTGCAGACTCTTTCCACAGGGCTAAAAACGATATCGTGTGTGAAAAATCCCTGTTCCTGCACAGGTAAAATATAAAGACAGTGCTGAGAAATTGCTACTCAGTTGGGTGATTTTTACTGTATCATTTGCACAGGAACGGGCAACAAACCATCATGCACTGAAGTTTCAGAAAAACAGATCACAGTAAATTCTTCTTTATAAGGATGGGACTAATATTCCCTGTGTGTTTGATTTATACACCAGTAACCGAAACTTTATTCAACGCATGAAAAAGGAGGAGGAAGGATTAATTCTTGTGGAGTACCAGCCAAAGCACTCATGTTACAGCCCTCTCCGGGAAATGGAGTGGCTGTGTAAAAGGATGATGAAAAGGTGCTCCAGAAAGCTTTCTTAGGGCTTTTTCAGCCACCTGAACTGGGTGCTGCACACAAAAGCTGTGACCAAAGCACTGCCTATCCTATTGTTCCCTACCCTCTCTTTGCCCTGCCCTTTCTTCCTGGCCCACAGCTGAATAAACTTGGGCAGCCCCTGCCTTCCAAGGAGTTCATGGAATCTGTGCATAATCCCTGAGTGGATGGCTCTCTCCATGCATTTTCCTGAAAGCACTATGCCTGCAGGCACTTACTCAGAATAGCAAATGCTGTTGTACCTTGGTTACCTGGGGGATCCTGACAGCCTCTGCAGCTGCATTTAGGCCCAAACAGCAGCTCTGTCAATATATGCTGTTTCTTTGGTCCTTCTCAGCTTTGTTTCTGTTCCTGCTGTTATACTGAGAATCTGGCTTCAATACACAACATGCTCTGTACATGGTGTTTTTACTATTGCTGAGAAGTGCTGATACAGAGTTGGGGTCTTTTCTGCTTTTCACACCACCACAGCAGTATGTAGGCTGGGGGTGCACAAGGAGTTAGGAGGTGATGCAACCAAGACAGCTGACTCCAAATGACCAAAGAGAAATTCCATAGGATATGGCATTGTGCTTAACAATAAATCTGGGGGGAAGGTTGGCTGGGGAAGTGTTGCTTGGGGACTGGCTGGGCATTGTTTCATTGGTGGTGAGCAATTGCTTTTGTTTGCATTGATTTTTTTTCTTGGATTTTATTTCTACTCCTCTGTTACTTTCCTTTACATTACAAATTATCATTATTATTGATATTTTATTTTATTTCAATTATTAAAATGTTTTTATCCCAGCACACACATTTTCTTACTTTTACCCTTCCAATTCTTTTCCCTCATCCTGCTAGGAGGGAGTGAGTGAGCAGCTGTGTGCTGCTTAGTTTTTGACTGGGGTTAAACCGGAACACTTGAGCTTCTATTCCATAAATACTTGACTTGAGACCTGAGGATTTATTACTGTTTGGGTAATGACCTGTTTGGTATGGATCACAGTCAATCATTATAGTTTCGAAGTGAAAAATAAAGCTCAATTGGAAAGATTTGTTTTTCTTTCCAACTTGTATCTCTCCTATTCAGATTATAGAATTTCAATACCAGGCTGGGAAATATGTTCCTGCAGGTACAAGTGTCACATTGAAATAGTGTCCGCTCAATAAGGTTTATTTTCTCACTATTTGATAGTATGGGTTTTTTTTCAAATCAGAAGTAGATCAGTGATTGTCCTCTGCAATCATGGACATGGCTGAACCTAACAGGGAACCCCACGTAAGATGAGTCCTTGGTAGTGATTGATAGAGCATCTTTCATATCAGAACCTTGGGTGTACTGACAAATGAGAACACATGGAAGGTGCAAAACTGACAAAAAGTGTGGGATACTTTAAAAGGAAGAAGGAGATGAAATAGTAGAGGAAAAAAAGATTAATTTTCCTTTCTGTGGAAAATGGGTAGAGTGTGGTGTCCTTCCGTGTTTCCTGTGCTACCCACCAGTGGCTGTCATGGGCTTCTTGACAAGATTTCCTGCTTTGCTCATAGAGGTACTGTGGAGACCTGGCTTGAGCTGGAGGCATTTCAATTTAGGGACTTCAATGTGTTTTGTGTCTATGACATCACTGTGAGGCTGGTGGATAAAACACAGGCCCTATGAAGCACTCCACCTAGAATGTCATCTGGAGTCCCTGGGACTCCCAGAGACATCTGGAGTCCCCGAAAGTCTTCAAGAGGGCAGGAGGCATCTGCCTTCATTCTGGTCTGTCCATGCTGCTCCAGGGAGGCTGATTGTCCACTCACCATGATGCCACATTTAGGCAAGGATTCTCCAGAGATAGATCTCTAATAGACCAGAGGCTATGACTATAGCGAAATACAGAAGCTGTGCCAGTATGCTGCTTCTGTGTATTCTCCTGGCTCTATTTGCACGTACCTCTCAGCTTGCCAAACAGCAAGAAAATATGAAAGTGATGCTAGTGTCTTGAAAATAGAGCTTTTGATGTAAAAAGATTTTAATAAACCCCATTTATTAACAGATAGGCTAGACTCTGAGAGAATAATCAATACAGATCCATTGATTTCTAGGGATTAACAGTAGCTAGTGTGTCTTGGAAATTATTTACAAACTTCCTTTTAAAAAACATATACATTTGTTTGGCTTTGTTCTCTTCTTGGTATTGATAAGAGTCTTCTCAGCAGAGGAGAAATTGGTTTAATAAATGACTACACACAAAGTGCTGTCAAATGCACAATGTAACAAACTGCAGGAAATAGAGATCATTCTTCTTTCACCTATAGTAATTTTAGGAGTTGCTTGTAACTATAACAGGCACTAGATTTTCAGGGAGAAATGAGATTTTCATTTTCATGGTGTCTCTTCAATTTCTAGAGCTAAGCTTTTAATACTTTTCACCAGCATTTGTTTTAAATATAGAGCATTTAATGATAGCTTGAAAAATTGTATTTGCTTTTATATGATTTATTTATTTGTGAATTATTTGATAGGTTACACAAAAAAAGACAGTGTATATTTTTATTACCCATATTAAATATGCTCAGAGTGTACTAAGCAAACCATAAAATATACGATATATCTTATATGACTGCAGTAATTCACAAAGCCATTGTGAGTTTCACAGAACTGTGAGGGCATGGGGAAAACCAGACTGTCTTGAGAAAACTCAATAAACAGGATGTTCAGACTGATGAGTTTAAATAAAAAGGAGGTTTAAATTCAGAGAGAAGATATGATGAAATATCTTGATAAGCTTTCTTAAAGCACTTTTCACCTCACTTTCTTATTTTGGTACATTTTTATATGCCTGGTTTCTACTAGCTAACACATGTCCTCCTACTGCTTTTGATGAGATTGTACCAGAGAGAAGCAGAAACGCAGCCAACTACTTTTACTAGTAGAGTCTTCTCCCATTTTGAAGGAGAAAATATCCTGTTTGAAACTGAACTTGTGTGGCTGGTGTGGTACAAAACCCAAACTTAAGAACCAAGCTCTTAGGCTCTGATTCCCCACATCTACCCCCATGACTTAGCACTTACATTTACAATTAACTTTATTGGGATCTATTGGTCAGCAGCATTTCTAACAGTTATTCCTCATCATTCATCATATCCCCCAGGGCTGTCAATGTGGTCATTCTGGTTTCAGAACATCTTGACAGTTTTTTCCTTGTGCAGAACTTCATTAGATCTTATAGCCTACCCAAACATCATCAGAACAAAGAGAAACACCTACACACCCTTAACACTAAAGTGTGGCACCACTGCGGTATAAGAAATCACTGCTCTGACACTGTGAAAGGAAAGAAAGCCTCTTCCCATGAAAACCTGGGTTATCAGATGCATTGAGATGGCTATTATTGCAGGAGATGCACTGCTGCAGAAATGCTTCTGGCTCCTTCACCCTTAGCATTGAGCCTTTTCACAAGTCTGCTTCCATGCTGAAATTGATTCCACTTTGTTTCATAATCAGCACGCACTAACAAGTTAAAAAGGCTTTTTGTTATGATATAAAATCATGGGAATGAGAGGGATCCACAACAAACAGCCATCACCAAGAAATTAGAGACCCTGCATTTCTTCTGAAAGTGTCAGTACTTCATTTCTGATAATTCAACCTCTCTGGGACCTGGGTATAATCAACAGAAGAAGCTAAAGAAATTGAATTTGAGATAATTTTTTCTTCTTTCACTGCGTTTGTACACAACACATCAGGCCAAATAGCAGCGTAAGGCAAAGATCTGTGAAGAAACTGCAGATAGATGGCAGAAGACTGGGTAATTTGAAGAGTATAAATGTTTCTGTTGTTCTTGTCTTGGGTGCAAAAAACTACCCACAACCTTGAGGGAATGGTTATGGTTGGCACATCTGTCATAGCTTACAGCATCCAAAACATCAAGGTCAAGACAACAAGAAAGCCTCACAATCCAGCAAGCCTCAGAGTTGATAGATTGCTTAATTATCTCAGTCTTGGGATAAATAAAACCCGGAACCATTCCCAGGAGATACTCTGTAGAATCCAGGCTGACAAAGGTTTAGTCAAGTATGGCAACACTAACAAAGATCTGATAAGAGTAGTGTGTGAGACAAAAGAAACAACAAAACCCTAATGACTACAAAGCCTCTCTGCTCTGTCTTTAAATGCACTGTACATTTGACAGGTACTTAGAAATAGAACAAGATAGAAGTCTTTATGAGCTGCCAGCAATGGTAACTCGTCAAATGTGAAGAAAAATGGCTGGTACCCTTAACAGTTGTTTCTCACAAGTATCCAGCATCTGGGGTGGACTGATTACATTCATGTCTCAAACGTAAAAAATGAGATTCTAGAATGAAATTGTCTAATAGACAGCAGAGATTATGGTGAATTGATGCCATCCAGGGAAGAGGTTTCTCAATTAATCACAGAGAAAGTAAAAGAAGAGGAAAATATCCAGTGCCCACTAAGTCTCAAAATGGAAGGTGATATTAAGTTTTCAACTGCTGGGGTCACTTCATTAAGAAGGAGAACATTTCCTCTGCATCCTGACTCAGGTTGTGTGCATTGAACCTGGAAATAATGTTTGGAGACAGGTTATTCTTTTTAATTTTCTCCTTTGCAGACAGTGACAAAAATGAGTGTGATAAGAAATAATTTCTTCCAACAGCCTGTCAAAGGTGCTTTCCTTAGGGACTAGGAAACCTTCTTAAAGCTGCCGTTACACTGCTCTAAATTACACTAGAATTAGGACAACTGAGTTTTGGAAACTTTGGAAATGTTGATAATTTTAAGAGGGATATTTTTAATTTACTGTTTTATGTGCTGAGGGGAGGGAGGGGACAGAAATCCTGCCCAAATCTTCTTGCTAACACTTCTCTATTTTAAATGGTAATGGGCCATGTACTCGACCTATAGAACCCACAGGTCAAGTATAGCCTTAAACTGATTCTCCTGAGAAAAAGGGAAAATACAATCTTGGAAGAAGCCTTTGATATTTCTGACTGTTTCTAGAAATACCATTCCTTGTATCAGGGTATGTAAATGGCAACTAATCCCCCTTTTTCCTCACCTTCTAGAAGAATTTGTTCATGGAATTTTATACTCACCTGGACCAAGAAGAGTTTGTAAAAGGATGTTTGAAGAAGACAGAATTACAGGACTCAAAAGGACAGGAAAAAGCCATAGAAAAGCAAATTACACGGCGATTTTAGACTACAAAATTAGTGAGGGGTTTTCATTATGAATTATGGAGTAAGGGAGAATTCTTCCCTGCAAGAGGTAGAGAAAGACCTCTTCAGACTTCCTGCATCTCAAAGGAAAAAAACCCAAACAAAACACAAGAGGAGAAAAGTGTATTACTAGTGGAATGACACTGGAGAGGATGCAAGCACTAATGGCTCAAGGACTGTATCACAGGAATACATTATTGCTTTAGCGTTGTAACGGTAAAATAATATCTCAGAGCAAGTATGATGGAACAAAATATATTCTGGTTTGTTAGGATTGAAGGTTAATACTGGTTTGAATATTTTGGGCTACAGTGGCAGGGTTGACCTCAAGCTTTAGATTTGTGTTGACTCGGGTCCTTTACAGTCAAATAAGCTGTGAGGCTGTCACTGGTTATCTGGACAAAACAAAAAAGGACAGCCATCTTCATTACTCTGTCACTGGACTGGTGCTGGGAGCTGCCCTAACCTCTATGCTCTTATACACGCCTAACCTTCTAACCTTATGTTTGACCTCACTTTACCTGGGAGAGAGCTCTTTACTGATGTCTAAAGCACTGGAATCACATTAATCTCCCTCGTGTAGGACCTCTAACGAAAGGTGAAGCAGGGGTGAAGGGTGACAGTTAAGTAGGGCCTTTTACCAGTGGGGATCTGACTTGTTTCAAATGTCATTTGTCACAGTATAGACACCTGTAGGATGGACTGGGGCTGATAATCATACAAAAAAATATCACTTATCCTTTCCCCTTTCTCCATATATATGCAGAGGGGTCATAGGTGGTCTACAGAGGACAGGATTTATTGGTGTAATGCTAATATACACAGTTTGTTATCTAACTTATACCAAGGTTCTCAGCAACTTATCAGACATAAAGGAAAGCAAGGCAGAAAACATTGCCTAATGTGTGTCTCTATGCAGTACACAAGGTGATGCTAAGGCAACGATACTCCTAAGTATCTAAGTATCTCCATACTGTCCTCAGTAAATCACTGAATGTACCAATTTCTGTTCATTTGGCCCTTAACTATGAAAGTCTACTAAACAATCATAATTAAACATAATTTATTTTACTTGCGTATTTAACTTATAAAAATGAGTATCAATCTTGTGTGATTATACAAATGGACATGTGATAGCGATAAATTTGTTTTTCTTGCAAAGTGAGATAAACTGTAGTAAAGAATTTATGTGCTGTTTTGCTATATTTGTACTGTTATACCTGTTTCCATATTAAGGGTGTGGAACACGGTGCTTTGCACTTCTGTACTGAAACTGAAGCAGTCAAGCTTTCCAGTGTGGGAAGTCCTGATAGCAAGTAACTTTCAAAAAGTCAGTAGTCAATAGATATTTGTAGTTCTTAGGAGGTTCAGTCTCTGAAGGTGGCAATGAAGGTTGAAAAAGAAAAAAAAAAAAGCCAGATGAGTGCATGTAAGCTGTAGACATCCATCCATATATTTATTGGCACTTTTAGCCTTTGGGATCAGCCAGAAAACCCCAGGTGAAGATAGTATGTTTGGACAGGGATTTTAGTTTACATGAGTCTTTATGGTAAGCCATCCTATGGACTCAGCACTGCAAATGAGTTGGGCACATTCCCATTTGTCACTTAGGAGTAAATCATGGTTTTAGAATCTGTCTTTTAAGGCACAGACTGTTGCTGCTGAGGTACCACAGGAGATGCCACGGGAGATTTGTTCCAGGTTCCTGCCTTGTTCATGTGTCTGTAGCCTTAAGTTAACTATCAATTTACTGGAGTTAAAGCAGGGCTGCTATGAAAGGTGACCTACTAAAACACATGATAGACAGCTTACACACATATTCGTTGCTGAACTGATAAAATAAGATAGACTTATATTTCATAGATAGCTGTGCCTTCTTGGACATCACAGTGCACTTGACAAAGTGTTTATGGAAGCAGTGCACTGCTGGGACTTTGGAGACCAGACATGCCCCTATGAAAGTGTCAGCTTTTTCCCGGAAACATTTCCTGCTGTATGGGGTTACTATAACCTTGATCAGTACCCTTTGCAAACATCTGTCTTTTTCAGATGACCTTGCATCATGAGCACAGTCTCATTTTAAGGGC
>JBCJKH010023117.1:0-12807 GCA_039877255.1 Loriculus beryllinus | reverse complement strand
CCCCCCCCCCCCCCCCCCCCCCCCCCCCCCCCCCCCCCCCCCCCCCCCCCCCCCCACCCCCCCCCCCCCCCCCCCCCACCCCCCCCCCCCCCCCCCCCCCCCCCCCCCCCCCCCCCCCCCCCCCACCAGAACTCTAAAGCACACTATATTCTTCTCATAGAGCCTGACATTCCTGGATTTCTTTTCCCCCATCTGCTCATAGCATGAGAAATCTTGAATCACCTAAGATAGGGAAGGAGGTCAAAGACTTCATTATGAAACCAACCAACTGTGTTATCTTACTATAAGCATCGTATTGCAGAAACATGCCAGATTAACTGGTAGTTATTTGTACTGGTTGACTACATTCCATCCTTTAGTAACATAGTTATTAGCCTTTTACTTGCGTTTTGCTTCCTTAACCATTAGTGTACAACATAGTCAGAACCCATTGAACTAATGCTGCAAATTAGTTTTTGTAGATATGAGACCACAAGACAAGCTTCATTCTTTATAGACAATTTAACAGACCTTAGATGAACTGTGAGTTTGTATGGGGGCTTCGAGCAACCTGATCTAGTGGAAGGTAGTGTCCCTGCCCATGGCCAGGGGGCTGGAACTAGATGATCCTTAAGGTCCCTTCCAACCCAGACCATTCTATGATTCTATGTCAGAAACGTCAATTAATTTTAATTCTCCTTTTTTTGTCACCTGCATTTTGAACCATAAGGAAGTAAGGCAGAATAGGAATTTTCAACAGATAGGACAAGAAATTTATTATTGCAGCCAGTTATTCACGCAATTAACAAATATCCTTATTAGAGGTTATAGAGTGTGAAAGTGTTACAAAATTAAGTAGCAAATATTTCCAGAAGAATCATTACCTTTATAGGAAGAACTGGAAGGTTCTTAACCCTTTTTTATTCTAGAGGGACTTTGCCTTTGCGGGAAATAGAGTTACAGGTAGAAAAATCTGTGAAATCATGCTTTCTACATTTCTTGGAAGTCTGTGAAGCGTTGCAGACCTCTGTGCTGATTTTAGCCTCTCATTTGTTTCCCTTAGCAACACAGCTTCTGGTCTTTATGTTGGACGTTAGTTTTATCAGTGATTTTATGTACTGCAGGTATCTCTTTTTTCAGTATTTCAGCTAAGTCATCAAAGAATAAATTATATTCCAACAGCTATTTATTTTATTTCTGCCTTCTTCTGGTTTACTGTGCCTTGATACACTAATTTTCATGCGGGATTGCTGTGGATTTCCTAAAGGAAGGAAAATGACACTGTTTTTCTATGCCACATCTAGAACACCTTTTTAGTGGGTCACTGTCAAGATGCTGTTCTATATTGCATAAGTATATTTCAGTGACTGCTGAAAAGGCTACTGCTTGTAATCCAAGACATTCTAACATCAGTGATACTTTATCCATTATATTAAAAATGCTTTTCTGCTGAAACTGAATGGTGTTAACAAAAAGAGGAGAGGGAGGGATTGTGTTTTGTTTTGATACAAGAAACCGCAAGAGAAAGAACTGTCAGCAGTTCACAGATGCATGTTCCAATGTTCAGTATTTCTAGTCTGTTTTTTAGCATATTCTCTTAAAAGTGACTAATATCTTTGTAGACAGAGCATATTAATAAGTCTGGTAGAGAGCCATCACCTATGTGTACAGCTTAGATGCGTAGGGTTATGTTGTAGCAGTACAAACGTACTAGATTTTGACTTCAAAATAGTCTGCATAAAAATAAATGAGGAAATAGGTGGAGTCAGAGTTTTCCTCTGTGCTCTGAAGCAATGGGAAAAGCCTGTAGGTTCTACATTCATATTCTCTGTAGCAAGTGAAAGACAGGATCTTCCATGTGTCATTCTGGATGTTATCTGTATATTGTAGTAGTTTATCAGTCTTAGCTGACCCAATAGCAATATGATTTTATTGCTGTAGCTTCTTAATGCAGTAATGTTTGTATCTGTTCCAAAAGGAAAACTGTCCATAGAAAACAGCCAGTCAATGATATTCAAGTGGCTATGTTAACTGCAATAATCCAAATGTACAGCAACAATAAAAGTGTTCAAATAATTGGTATAACCTTTTAACTATAAAAAAACAGACCTTTATGTCACCCACAGTTTCTGTAGATGAAAATACAGCTCAGTTTTGTGAGGTAAGATACAGTGCTGCATGGAGTAACCATATAAGCAAGACTTGGGTTTGGCAGATCTGTGCATGGAGGATCTCCTCTGCATGTGATTTCTCCCTCTCAGTACCCAAAGCAGGTAAAGATGCTGTTGCTGACACACTGCAGACACAGTGTGTGTGCAGACACAATCTGCAGAGAGACCTGTGGGCAGTGTGCTGGGAAGTGGGTGGGTCTGGTACTTCACAGTGGGTGAACAAGAGGATATAATCTTGACCCACTTCTAAGAAAGATGATTGTATAGCTTGGCAGCTGTCTCTGGGAATTAATGGAGTCTGGGAGGAGGTCTTGGCTATGTTTCTTAAATGGAGCCATGTAGCTACAGGGCAGTGTTATGAACTGTTACTGAGACAGGCATTTATACAGACAAGTTTAGTATCTCTTACTATGAAGAGCAACTTCTCAATTGAAAGATGTGGGGTTCTTCAGCAGGCAGCTCCTTGCGGTGCTTCTTTTCAATGAAAAGCTGTTCTGTTGGTTTTGGTTGATTGTTTTGTTGTGTTGGTTTGGTTTTTTTTCTCTGCATGAGAGAATAATGATTTTGCCATGACATTCAGTGCTCTGTTGTTTTTTCCAGAAGAGACTACTTGCTATACTAGCTGAATCATTTGCTGTAACGGTGAACAGTTGTTTCAGGAAACATGTTGACAGATGAACATGCTGTTTCTTTCTGGAGAGAACCAGCAGAAGGCAGTTTTCTATTTAGGCTGTTTGTTAGCAGATTTTATATCAAGACCAAGTGTGTGTATATAAATTACTGTGTGCTGTGCCAGTATATGGCCTGGCATTTCAAAAAGAGCTGAATGAGTTTGGTGCCTACGTTTTTAACCTATTTTTCACCAAATTCACTTGAACATGTCAAGGTACAGAAGTACAAGTATCTCATCATGAGTGACATTGGCCTGAAACAGTTCTTTATCTGGCAGTCACTGTCAGACCCTCTTATATTTTGAGACACATCTAAATTCTAGGATTCTATAGTCATCACAGTTCTTAGTATAGAAAAATGGAGTATTACTGTTTTAACTTCTCATGACAATACTGAGGTAGCCTTTTTCTTACCATGGGCTAAATGCAGAGTAGTGCTGTCAAATAGTTTATAAAAAGCAGAACTATGTCACATTTTACCTCCTATGTTAGCAAATATTTCTCAGTATTAGGATTGGGATCCTTATGTATGAACTGAAGTGAATAATTTTGGTAGGAACCACATCTGGGCTTTACATTCCACTGAAATATAGAAGAAAGGGATGAATATTTCTGAAATAATCCACTATTTAAAAATATGCAAAGAATAAATCATCGCTAATGCCCTAGGTCCCTGTTATTCTTAACAGAACCTAAGATTTGAATCAAAATGTTCTTTGGAAAGTTTTACACGGGGTCTCTTTAATGCAGTGTTTTAGTAAGAGCAATAGTCAAAATATTGACAAATGTTTCCAACAGTGGTGAAGTCAGTGTGTCATGACTAATTCCCTTGGTATTTAAAAATATGTTACAAAGGGGAAACAAAGTTTCAAAGCAACTAATAACAATGTTTCAAAGTAACTACTAATGGGTAAATCAATAGTGAAATTTGGCAGTTGCTTGTTTATAAATATAAAAATCTCATTCAACATTTGAAAGCCTCTTCTGGAAAACTGAACCTGGAAAAGCAGCCTCAAGATAATAATAAGTAGTTGAAATTCAGTCCTCGTGCTGTACAGTCAGCTAGTTTCTGGAAGGTACTGATACTCTGAGCTCCTCTTTGACTGTCTTCTCCAGCAAGTTTGAGCAGCACAGCTTCTGCGGGGGTACCACCAGTCACTGTGAGCATCCTTTGGCAGAGCATGGTCCTGCTTGGCTTCACTGTCTTTGCTGGTACAGTCCTCTCACATGGTCAGGTCATGTTGGTGAAGGATGTGTCATAATGAAGAGACATTTCAAAGCCCATCATAGGAATGCATGAAGACAGATAAAAGCTTTTTCTGCCCAAACTGTGATCTGGCTTCGCACAAGCCATTGCAAGCACAAAATATGTAACATAAATAGTTCATACTGCACTTGACCTAACAAGCCTTGCTGTGCAGCTATGTGTACCACATCTTGCTATCACAGAGCACAGTTATACAGCTTGAAAACTTAGCAGGGTCATGCCTCTCAGGCTCCAAGCACAGGCAGAGAGGCTCATTTGTCCACATCCATCCTTCCTGGCAACTGTTTGAAACATGCCAGAATGCAGCAAATTGTGAGGGCATTGGAGAATTTGTGATGAATTATGATATTATACCTCTCAGAAAACCATGAGAGTCTGTGTATGCATTCTCCAGATCTTCTCATGCCACCTCTGTCTTACTACCCTACTCTTGAGGTACTCTGTATGTCTTGATAGACATATTCTATCTTTATGCACTATTATTTGCATATACTTTTAAGTTAAAATTGCTCTCTCTGCTTCTCGCTTCCCTGGTACTTGGTATTATGCTTGTTATCCTGAAGAGAAAGAATCACTGTCAGTGCCATTTAAAATGCTGATTTTCTCACTTTGCTCTATTTCCTATAACTGAAAGCATTTGATTTAATCTAGCTGGATTTTGCGAAGGATTAATGCATAGTAAAAGAAGCTGGATCATACAGGAAAGGAAATGTTCTTTGAGAATCTGGTGAGGAGTGCCATAACCAGTGAAACAGAGAAAAGTTTTTTAACTGTTGAAAGGATGTTAAATTCTTATATATAATAACTGTCAGAAAAGATATAATTAGAAAAAGCTTGATTTGCATGCTAAATGTCCAGGCATTTCTTCTTAATCAGCATTACCTAAGTCCATCTAAGTTAGTTGGAGTGTCTAAAACTGTAAAGCAGAAAAAGATGCATCTTTAGTCTTTGAATTTAGAACACTTTGCACTCTAATAAACTAAGAGAGCTTCAAGCTGGCATTGTTTCTTATGGCCTGTGGTTAGGGTTGGAGTGTAGTTCACTCTGTTAGCTTAACCGTTTTATATGTTTGAATATAATTAGTTGTAGTTACACAGAGAGGTTTGGTATTTTGCTCTTTTAGAGTGAAATGTAAATATTTTTCCAAAAGACAAAGAGAATGGGCAATCCTCATAGGCACTATACAAGCTCTTAATGTGCATTTTCAAAGCCAGCTCGTATTGATCTAGGACAGTACTGCCACAGAAATGGGCAAGTCTGCTTTCTGGCTTCATGTTTCTGCCTCCTCCCCTGCATTTCTGAGTTTGAGGAGGAAGTAATTAATTTTAAATTTCCATTTGTTTTTAAGTTGGATCAGCTACAACTTGTCTTGAAGTCCCTGGTGTCAACAAAGTGGAAGTACAAAGAAGTGTGGTGGGGGTAAGACACTTGGCAGTGTCATGGCCTTCAACCAGCTGAAGGTGATTGTGAAGCTGTGCCATGAGGAGCATTATTTACAAAGGCATCCTGGGGAACTGGCTGTGGTGGTGTTTTCAGTAGAGCTTAACTTTCTGCATTTTAATCGTTTATAATTCTGGCCAGTGTGTCTGGAGTGCAGTCATAAGAGAGCTCACATTCTTCTTAGTTTTAGGGTCTTTTTAATTATGCTGCCACCTGTAATAGCTAATATATTTGATTTTTATTTGGCACTTTTGTAAAAGTGATACAAGTTCATCTATTATGTAGTCTTTGTTTGCAGTGTCTGGGTTTTAATGTGTTCCTGAAGCCAAATTTAAACAGCCAGTTTCCTCTTTCATTTGCAGTGATTCTTCTGCTATAGCTGTTGCACTGTGACAAAGCTTCTTCATCCTTTCAAAACTCTGACACAATTTTGAGGAAGTGTGATTTTCTGCTCTTACCAGATGTCTCCTCTTAAAAATACCTGGTGTTATAGTTTGGTTTTCCTTATTATTAATCCTTCTTTAGTTTTAAAATTCACTGAAATCACATTTATAACTTTATATTCTTAAAGTCACTCAAAATGAGAAATTTTTGCAGGTTAAGGGTTCCATGGTGTCTCTCTGTGCCAATTCCAAAAAGATTTTGGCTGGGGGATACCATAGGCTTTTTTAACAAAGGCCTCTTTGGGAATACTGTCCCCCAAAACCAGAACCAAACCACCAACTAGTGGCTTTTGTGTTTCCCACTTGTTGCAGTAACATTTTTCCCCATTGCCTACCAGCAAGGCTGAAAGGTCTAGGTGCAGTAATAGCTGAAAGAAGCATGTGATCCGTATCTCATGTCCTTCATTGGGAAGCATCTCAAGAGCATTCTCTTAAATGTTCATTTCCTCACTAGGTTTTGGAGAAAGTCAAAGCAATTTTCTTGCTCAAAAGCTGCTAACTGAAATAGAGAATTGAATAGAAATACATTTCTTCTTTACTCTTGAACCTATTTTTTTAATATATAAATCAAATTCTAGAATATTTTGCAGTTGTCATACTTCAGTGTACTCTAGACCAAACCCATCTTTCCATTCAGCTATTGTAAATCTCCTTTTGTAATTGTTATTTGCAAGCCACACAGAGCATATGAATGCATAGTCTCTCACCGAAGATTTTATTTCTGCTTAGAATTGGAGCTGCAGGGGCAGAAGACTAATGTGAGCTGTGCACCGGCCAAGCTTTTAGCCCTCTCCTTTCACAGTCTACCATACCTATGGTGGCTCAGCTGAAGAAGGGTTTCAGGTGGAACTAGGCATAAGGCAGTAGGTTTCTTTGTATAGGCTAAAGCAAAGAAATTTCATTATTGTGATCCCCTGGGGCCTTTCTACAGTTCATGAATGGGCAATGAATAGGCTGTTCTGCCAAGGTGATCATTTACACCAGAGCTCCATGATATAAAATTAAATTGTTTAGAGAACTGTTTCCATTAACACTGCAACCACAACTAATGTTGATGTCTGGGGCATATATGACATGTTCCATTTTTTTGTTGCAAGCTGTGCAAGGATTTGTCATTCCTTAATTTCAATGCCTTAATTTCAAAAAAGCAGGATTTGAAATTGAATTCACAGACCTGTGACATACCTGATGATGAAAATAAAAATCCTGAAAGTTGAAAACATGGATATAAAGTCAAGCAAGAATATATTCATTGAGACTGGGAGGTCATACAGAAAAGTGGAGGAAGACTGATTTAATAGTGCGGCATGAGAATACCAGTAAGGGCTTTTACAAGTAAAATAGGATGATTCTGATTATTTCAAAGAAAGTCTATTACTGAAATGAATTTAATGGCCTCGTAATACTTGCACTAATGGTTAAAATTAATGACTGATCTAATAGATACTGTTAGTTTTTTTGAAAAAATAAGACCCAAATACAGAAATCAATACTTGGGAAACGCAGCCAGCTAAAAACACATTAGGGTTGTTTTTCTCTAACCCAGAGTCCTCTAGCCTCTAGAGAGAGATGTGCTGAGAAAATATCTTTGCTGAACCCACTCTTTATGCTTTTATGAAAGCATAAAGCATATTTATTGCAATATATAAAGTGCCTTTGACATTCAGGAGCAAATCTGTTTAGATTGAGTGCAGGTAAGTGAAGAAACACATTAAGAGCTTCTTTTTCGTATTTCAGTGTAATTTAAATAATTAATTTCCCTTTCACAGTTGGGTTTTATTTATTTTTTTCTGATGGCCACATGTCTAAATATTTGTCTTCACTGTTCAGAGCTGTGTAAGGAGCAATTAATATCAGTTAACTCATTAGAGTTCACTGTATTTCAAGTGTTGTTGAAGTCAAGAACACATGGTGCTTGAAGTATTTTTTTCTGCTTTACATTACTGGTATGAGTTTAATGATAGGCTTTGCAGAAAAAAAAGATGCCAGATTCACACTATTTGTAATTGTGTTTGTCAAAACGTGCTCTCAAGGAAGCACCCATTCTGTGATTAGTCTTTGAACTTTGGAGTTTCTCACTTAGCACTTAAAAGTTGGGGCGGCGTGTTAGGTTACTGCAAAAAATGTAAATATAACTTGTTATTACAGTGGATTTGAACACGTTATAATATTAGAATAAGTCAGCTAGTCCAAACTGTCCCATAAGCCCCTATGCATACCCATTTTAAATTCTAGATGCCTGGTAAATTTTAGATTATTATTATTAAATATGCAAATACTGTGATAGTGAAGTTTTGAGTAGGTGCAGGCATGCAAACTTACATGACATTTGAATGTAGTACTAAATCAGAATGACTTGCCTTATTTTTTCCAGCACATGACCACAGTTATACATCTATGTTTCCCTTGGGCTAATAAACCCTGAGACAGCTGGCTGCAAATATTGAGTTCTGGATTCCCACTGCCCTTTGCAGTCAGATGGAGACTTTGGAGGAAAAGAGCAATCTCCTTGGCTTGCAGACAGAAAACAATATGGAACAATCGTTCACTGTCAGCTCATTGGTATGTATTACAAAGAAATGCTTTAATGGCTAAGCACCCTCCCTTTCAAATAGGAAACAATTCAAAAGAGATGCTTAGCAGTGTTGGCTGTCAGCTACAAGGGTTGCTTCCTGCATACTGCCAGTTCCTCCCACATTCTGCCTGATGGCTTTGTTGCAACATATTTTATTTCTATATATGTGGTTTATGGGGTTTCAACTTGCTTCAGTGATCAGGTTTTTAAGAAGTTGAAATGAACATTTTGAACAGAAAGGGTAAAAATTCTCATCAGAGTAAGAGGAAATAATTTGTAGTAGCCAATTATTTAGCCACTTAAGAGGAAGTTAGCTATAATAAACAGCTATGCTTCTTCAGTAGAGTTAGTTCTGACTTCTTGGGCTGTAACTGCCTTGTTTGAAACTGGAAATGAACATTTGAAGTGAACCGTTGACTGAGCAGGGAAACTTACTGCTCTTTATTAGGAACTATAGCCAGAAGTTGCGTAATGGAGTCAGAGTATTCAGGCCCTCCATCAAATTATTACAATTACTTAGGACAGAATCCTGTACAGCTTCATGTGTGGAGGTTTCTAAAGAGAACACACTTTGTGTTGTCTTAGATAATTTCTACAGAGATTTACTCAATTTTCTCTTTTTTTTTTTTTTTTTTTTTTTTTTTTTTTTTGGGTTTGGGGTTTGGGAAGGGGATAAGATCACTTTTTCTTTTTGATTGCAATCACTATTTATTTGCAATTCAGATACATGGTGGAATGTTTTAATTGTTTTCCTGGTGGCAAAACCAATGCCTGTTTTGAGAAAAAAAGCCAAAGATTACTATGTTCAGCTCTGGGGCTCCCAACACAAGAAGGACATGGACCTGTTGAAACAAGTCCCAAGGAGGGCCACAAAAATGGTCAGGGGGCTGGAGCACCTCTCCTATGAAGATAGGCTGAGAGAGCTGTGCTTGTTCTGTCTGGAGAAGAGAAGGCACAGGGGAGACCTTATAACAGTCTTCCAGTACCTAAAAAGGACCTGCAGGAAAGCTGGAGAGAGACTTTTTACAAGGGCAAGTAGTGACAGGATGGGGGACAATACCTTTAAACTGAAAAAGGGAAGATTTAGGTCAGAAATTAGGAAGAAATTCTTTACTGTGAGGGTGGTGATACTTTGCGTAGGCTAAAGCAAGAGAAGCTTTGCCCAGAGAGGATGTGGCTGCCCCATCCCTGACAGTGTTCAATACGAGGTTGACTGGGGCTTTGAGCAGCCTGGTCTAGTGGAAGATGTCCCTGCCTGTGGAAGGGGGCTTGGAACTAAATGACCTTTAAGATCCCTTCCAACACTAACCATTCTGTCATTCTATGATTTCCTTTGAGTTTCTTGAATAAGCTCACTTACTGAAAGCAAAACATAACATCTGGTTCTGTTTGCCAAACTCTGTTCTTTTTCAGAAAAAGCTGGTAGCTATTCCTGACCATACAGACATCTCCGTGACCCCAGAAGAGAGAGTACGTGCCTTAAGCAAACTTGGCAGCAATATCACAATCAATGAAGATATCACTCCGCGTCGTTACTTTAGATCTGGAGTAGAAATGGAGCGAATGGCATCAGTATATATGGAGGAGGGAAACCTGGAGAATGCTTTTGTGTTTTATAATAAGTTCATAACGTAAGAAACTGTTTGTAGTCCTTACAGCTTATAATTCTAAGTAAACTGAAGAGCTGCAGTGAAAACAGGGCACACCTTTAGATTACGGGAAAGATGTTAAGTGTGTTCTTGCAGAATAGCTTTGTTCTCTGGAAATCTTTAACTAGAGGCTTTGTTGTAATTTCATCTCAACTGTTAGTACGCTACTCCTATCCATCTATTAATTGCCAGATGTGAACTAGCCTAATATACAGAAGTTTAAGTTTACTATACCAGGCTACACTATGAGCACTGTTTCCTACAGATTATTCTGTATCTGTCAGCATGTTGGTAAAATAAAGTGCATGGCTTAAAAAGCAATGGTTAGATAAAATTTCTGAGCCTTTAGTAGCTATGCCCTATGAGCTTCTGCTGATCTTAAAGATGGTAGTATTGTACACCACTTAAAAACCATGAAAAAATGGCTTTTTGCCTCATGTTAGTTTTCTTCCCTAAAGTAAAATGTATTGCTGCTTATACGAATGAACACAAAATCCACAACATATGTTCTTTGTATGATTATTTTTCCCATGCAAATCACCAAATCTGGAGAGCTTTCGTTGCAACTCTCAAAATAACCAGCTGAAAAATAGATCAGTGGCAGATTGAAAACATGATAGTTTTGTTATAATATCGTTTGGTTTCCTTACTTCTGAAATGGAGTTTTTTGTATGTGTATTTTTAAATTTTTATAATGGGATACCTCTTTCCTCCTCCTTTATTTTCCTCATGCTTTGAAAACTAGACCAAGTCTTACTTATTCCACTTCATTTTAAACATTTTCATCTCTGTAAAAAGAGGGTCCGGAGGTGAGCATCATACAAATTGCTGAAATAATGATAGGAGCCGTGTATTCCAAAGTCTTTGCAGCTGAGTATTGCCATAATTTAGATGCCAGGGTAAGTTCAGAACACTGCAGTTAGCTGTGCAGCTTGATCTGGTAAAAATAACTGCTGTAATGACAGTCAGTTCTGCATTCTGGACTTTCCATGGAAGATTTAGCATTTCAGGTCAGGACAGATAAAGACAGTAGAAATAGGATTTATTAATACTGACTAGGTGTATGATGATTTTGAGAGCTATTTTTAGGTGCTGGCTGATAGTTAGCCCTTTTTTAACCTAACCAAAGTATGTTTGGATGTAGAAAATAATCTCCTGTCATTAACCTATGTGTCAAACGCAAGTCTATACAAGCATTTAAGTATTAGTTTAAACAAATGTGTAGAAACCTGCTCTGAGTCAACTGGAACTCAGTGTTCAACAGTTATGTGAAACTGATTTTTCTGCCAACATAAAAGGTCTTGTGAATGTTCCCCTAGCTACTGAAGTGAACACACACTTTTAATTTTCTAGGTTGTTCGTAGAAAAGCTGCCCAATCACAGAGACTATCACCAGTGTGCAGTACCAGAAAAACAAGATATTATTAAGGTAGGGTTATGATTTCTTGGCCTTTAAGAAATGTTTGCCCAGAATCTCTACCTATTTTCTCAGCACTCCCATTTCACACATACCCCATGGCAGCCACCACACCTCTCTTCACTAATGATTCATGTCTTTTTTTGGTTTAATCACCTGATCATTACTGGAAATCATATTATCAATCTACAAGGTGAACAAGAATACTCTATGAAGAAGTTCGTAGATTATTGGAAACCCAGGTACATCTATTTCTGAAATGCATTAAAAAAACAAAAGCTCAACACTACTTAGAGTTTGATTCTGGTCCTAATTACATGAGTAGATAATGGTCCAAACTGACTACTGCAAACAGGAAAAGAGAGATGTGTGGCATTACTGGTGTCTGTGCAGTATTTGTTTACCCTGCTAAGTAATCGAAGTATATTTTTGCTTTCTTTATTACCAAATATGTAATTACTTCATACCAGATTTTTCCCTCCACTTGTCTATAAAATAATTGTACCTTCTTTTTTTTAATTTCTAAAAGAGAATTTCAAATACAGTCTTATTCTGAGCTTAAACTATCTGGAATTGCCCAGTGAGAATTGTTGGAATAAGCATAAGTGCCCCTTGCTTCATGCTGCCATATTTGCATCCTTTCCCTACAGTTAAAGCTCCGTGGTGTTATATTCAAAGCTGTCAGGGTCCGACTGCAGAAAACCCCAGTGTCAAAAATATTTCATTCATGATCCCCAGAGTGAAATTAAGACACAAGCGAGGTCATGTACCATAATCAGTCAGTTCATTTATTATTAAAAGACAATTATTATAAAAAAGGAAATGACTATAAAAAAGATAGCAATAGGACAGATCAGAAAAAAAGATAAAAATTCATTCATTCATTCAGAGCACAGAGAGAGCGCCACCACCATGGATGCAGTGGTGTCCTGAGGGTTCATAGTCACCGTCCTCGGTAATGGGAATCCTCTAGGGTCCTTAGCTGGCATCAGAGGACAGTGTCCCCAAGGGCCCATAATAGTCTTTGGAGGTGGGTGATTACCTTTTTCCCCTTTCTTAATGTCACCTACTGCATGCTCCTGGTGGACCAGTTTCACTGGCATAGCAGCCAGCTCTTCAACTCTGCATGTCTGTAAGCTGCCCTTGAGATAATGCACAAGCAATTCCTCACACCAGTCCTTGAGATAATGGGTGG
>JBCJKH010023115.1:0-12130 GCA_039877255.1 Loriculus beryllinus | reverse complement strand
AAGGTCTTCATTCTCACAGTCCCTGCATCTGCCTTCCAAGACTTGGGTGGTGTGGTCAGAGCCTTTGCCAGTGAAGACTTGTTCATATATGTCACACATTTTATTTCTGCTTTTGAATTCAGATTATTTCCAGATCCTAAAAAATTAGTTACATAATAAGGGTGGTAAATTCCCTTTGAAAAACAGATAACAAGAAGATGCTGACTTGTTTGGTTGGTTCTGGGGGGCTTTTTTTGCTGGATGTTGAGCCAAACAAAATCTCCCCTTGTCTGTCTGAAAAATCAGGATTTTTCCTGTGCCATTTTTGTAGATTTATCTGCTTGTGTTCCTTGGAAAAAAATTGAAATAGCATTGCATATGAAAAACAAAACAACAGTGTGTGTAAGAATGAGCTTGTACAGGTTGAATTGCCACCAGCATTTTTTTCACCTGTAGAGCAGCTTCATCTCATTCCTTGGAGCGTGTTGACAGTTCAAATAAGATACTGCAAGTGGTGACATGGCAGTAGAAAGAAGTATTTGAATCAGACAGTGTCAGTGCAATAACATACTGGGTGTTGCTTAAAGGTAAGATGAGCAAATGCTGCTTAGGGGATTATACAGAACCAACAGACCATCTTGGTTTTTTTTGAAAACTAGATCTAATTCTTCTGGTTCATGAGCACTTAATGACAAATATTGTCTGTCTTTGCTGCCAGCAGCATATATTCTGAGTGGAAAATAGCTCTAGAGCCAACTAGTTCTTAATATTGATGGACAGAGTAATCCCTTTTGTAAGACCCGATTGCTATTATCACTTACGCAAAATGGGCAGAAATGTGTGGAAGCAATCTGTGACATGATAACACTCATTAGTCTGCAAGTGTTGATCCACCTTTGAGAGCTGCGTTGAAGATGGTAATGGTGTGTCAGACTTGATTACAGATTTGAACCCTTGTGCAATGACTTACAGCATTTTGCAGCTAGTGACTATATCTGCTAGTGGTGGCTCCCTGTTTTCCCAAGAAATACCAAGCATACAAGTGAACCATACAGCATAAGGTGTGAAGTTCTGAAAGATGGCGATCTAGCTAGGAAATGTGTGGGCACACCACGTGTTCTCTGGTGATGTGAGATTTAATTTCCTTCTGTTTAGCAGAGCAGGATGGCTTTTATGGATAGCCCATGTGGATCATAAAAAGCCACAGAAGGATTAAAGCATAAAGTTGTCCACTTTGGCTTGGTTTAAGCAATATACTCTAGTCTGTAGGCTTCACATTGAAAATTAAACAAGAAGTGCTTGAAGTGCTTTGTTCGCTTAGCAAGTTTTGAAGGTGGAAGTGTAAATTTCTTCAGTTTGAGTCTTAGTCGTACCACTGCCAGTGGTGACAAAAAAACTTCAGTTCTGCTCTCCTTTCAGATTCCCCTTTGGGAGGACTCTGCTTGTCTGCCAGACCAACAACATGCTGGAAGCTACCTGAAGAATACATTAGCAAATTTAGTGAAATTCTACAAATACGGAATTTCTTGAAGGTGAAAACTTGTGCGTTCCTGTTGGAAGTGATCAGCACACAGCTGTGGCATTTGTGTGCCACATTTGAAGGCAATCCCATGATTTGCTTGGGGGTGGAGATCTGAGAGGTGTGCAGTAGCACTAGTGGTAATTACACAAGAACACAGTAGCAGCAACTTGTGGTTATCTCTTTGGCTGTTATCAATTTTGTGCTTGTAATTCTCATAAGGAAAACTTCCTAAGGGAGCCTGTGTCATACTGATGTATTGTTGCTCTGTCATAACCTGGCTGGAGTCAGCTTTATGACTCCTTGAGCGTGGGAGTTTCTGAGGCACAGTTTCTAGCTGCTTTGTAGTTCCTTTGTAGTTTCAGAAGGAAAGGCCTGTGGGAAATTGATGTGGCTAATACATTTGCAAACATAAGTTCTTAACATGAAGGTCATGAACTGTAATGTTATATTGGGCATCCCCACTGATGAGGAAGACATCTTGGTCTTTCCACAGATTTCCATCAATGGCTAGACATACCTTTTCTGATTTTCTGCAGTTTCTGTTTAATGGCAGGAGCATTTATGTGTATTCTGAGAGAGCAGCCTTCTAATTTGTGTCACATTTTGGATTTCATACATTTAGGGAGAACTGGTATTCTCAGTGCTGAGAGAATATATCCTGCTTGTTTACAGAGGAAAAAAAAATAGCTACAGGGTAGCTCTGGAAGACTTAGGAGACCAGTAATTTCAGTTGAAGTGTTGCCTTGAAAGATTCCCATTTATTTTATTTAAGTGTGTGTTTATGGCATCACTGCAAGGAAGAAGAAAATTTAACTTCAGCTATTTCTATTTAGTTGTAAGTTCATGTGACTGGACTAATTTTGTTTGGTCACAACTTGGCCTTGGTATTCTGAGCTTTTGTAAAAAATTATCAGGTTTATTTAGGGATTGGAATTGCAGTTTCCTCATGAAGCTTGAAAATTCTCAGCTGAAGACCTTTTCTTTCATAAATGGTAACTGTTAGCATTGGTGAATCTATGGGTGATGAGCCTGTCAGTATGCACTGACAGAATAGTGATTCATCTACTGTCCAGCCCAAACCAGAGAGCCTGATAAGCTAGCTGTGCTTTTCAGTCTGTAGCATTTTCTTTTTTATAAATCTCATAAATGGCAACACAGATTTGTATCAATTCACTGCATTTTTCAAAAGCTTCTGTTTGACATTTAGGTGTGCTTAAAATAGTCATATTCCTCCATGTGAAATGTTGCCATGAATTCTATATACTAAATCGTACTGTATAGTTTAAGGATTTTTATAGAATAAGTGTATTTACTTAAGTTATTTTCCTTTGTTATTTGATGCATTTGTCCCTGTCTTCAGAGTCAGAGCTCTGCTTTTTGTAGCTTCAGCATTTGAGATAACCAACCTATGTCAGTTTTATGGATGCTGTTCTCAAAAACCTGTTTACTCTTGCAAACAACATCTGCTACTCTTGACTGTAACACTGCTTAGAGACATTGTGACCTTGCACCTCTTTCTGAAAACCTTACCTGTAATTGTTGGCAGTATTGTTACTTTAAAACCAAACAATAAATTATTTTTTGTTAGTCTCAACTTGGTAACATCCTACATTTTATGGTAGCTGCTGTGTAACCAGTTTAATGTGCTCTTTGTGTTATGGATTGATTTCCTCCTCCTCCCCCCCCCACCTCCCTCCTCAGCATCCTGAGACAGGGATATTGTCTGAGCAGTCACATCTGCTGTTTCTAGGAACAGGAGGACAGCCCTAGTGAGTAGGGACAAAGTCTACCTAATCTCATTTCCTGGTTTTAGAAGTAGCTGGGAGTTAATAATTGAGGAACGGTTTTAAGAAGCAAAAGTATAGTGTTGCTTTGGTTTTGTGTGTGTTTTTTTCAGTTACTATTTCTCCTCTTTACATTATTTTTTGATACAGTCCTTTAATAGTCAGCAAATTAGGACTGTCTGAATCATTTGTGTTTAAAAGTCAATTGGCAAATTCATGGCAGCACTGATGTTAAACTTTTGCCTTCCCCAGTATCTACTAACAGTGTTTCATACCTGCTTTTTTAAATAAAAGGAGATATATTACACAGCTGTCAAACTGGCTTTATTATATTTGTGAAGCATAACTGACCATCTCCATTTGGTGGATCTGTGATAGTATGTGATACAGATTCAGGTATTACAGGCTAATAGATAATACTATATAATAGTTCTTTTTGCCACATCTTTTCTAACCTCAAGTCTGTTGTGATTAAATTCTCCTCATATCAACAACAGTCAGTATCTCTGACCAGTCTGTTCTTCTCCCTTGCTCTCATAAAGTCTGCAGATTGATTCTTGTTTGGGTGGGATGGCAAGAACTACATGAAACTTTCACTTTATGGTAACATAGGGAACTGATGGACACTACCATCATATGTGAGAGAGAAGGGAAAGCCGTTTCCTTTCTAATAATCCTCTGCTATTGACCACTGAACTGCTTTTTTCAGAGCATGGCCTAACATGATGCACATGAAGATCTCTGGAAGGCTTCCCCGTGCTTGCCTGTGGGTCTGTGTTCATTGCTTGAGGGTGTGGGGAGGGAGTGGTGTGTGTATGTTACCTTACTTGGAGTGATTCTCAGCAATGCAGTCTTTATCGTGTGGCTCTGTGCAGCCAGTGCAGCTTTGACTAATCCAAGTAGTCTTGCATCATCAGTAAACTTTGTTAGTCCTCATGCAGATAGCTTATTTAAAAACAAAACAAAAACAAAACACCAAAAAGGCCCAACAAAAACGAAACTGCCAACCAACCCCCTCCAAACAAACAAAACAACCAAACTGAACAGCACAGGCCATGGTGTAGATGCCAGAGAGATGGTTTTGCTACTGCCTCTATATTGTGAAACTGGCTTTTTTATTTCTAAAAAAATCTTGTGTCTTCCTAACTGGGTTTTCTGAGAGGAATTATTTTTTTAATCCTGTACAGTTTTGATAAACACTGTTAAAAAACATAAGAAACACTTTTTTCCTTTTTGGTGAATGGGGATGTGGGAAGGGAGGGAGTAAAAACATATGGTGTATTGCTTGAATAATCTTTGTGTTGAGTCCTTTTGAGTATTTTAACTCAACGATGAGACAGAAACTTGCAGAAATCACACTGCTGTTAATGCTGTCTCTTCTATGGGGTGTAATTTGGTAGAAACTGTTACACATGTACTTACCTGAATTTGTCAGGACTGTTGTGGAGCCACTGTAGAGATTACTTTCATATATTGCTTTCATTTCGTGAGGTAGCAGGATTTTTTTAAGTGAGAGGTTATACTCTGAAGTTGAGTTGCTTTAAAACATAGTCTGGTCTTTATTTGGTGAAGGTTGTTGTGATTGTGGTTTTTTTCCTCCTTTTTGCTGATGCTTTGTTTTGTGACTGTTCTACTGATTCTTTCTTTTGTAACAAAGTATTCTGATATGTAGGTATTTTTAGTATTTTCTCTGAAACTTCTGTTTCTTGAAAATTTTACAGAATGCTTTGCTGAACTCTTAGTGGCAATGCAACATCTTGCTGTGTGCAAGTGTATTACGCACAGATCTTTACTCAGGATCTGCAGAGTTCATGACTGCAGCTCCAATTTATTGATTTTGGCTTCCCAGATCAAATACTAAGGCTCCTTTCTTGGTCTCCAGGAGTTTCTAGTTTGCTTCTTAGCATTCATTCGAATAGCAGCAGTATGATTTTTAAGCGAGCAGGAGCGGCTTTATGCAAAATAAAGTTGTATGGTCCTGTTGCTCTTTAGAGAATGATTTGAAATAAAATCTCAGTTGCAGTTCAAGTGATGTGCTTGTTTTCATAGACACCTGGTGAGGAGCAGTTTTAACAAGCAGCTGTATTTTTCATTCCATAAGTGCTCTTTTACTTTGTTTATAAGACAGGAACCTAATCCTTATTTATGGTCAGGGATAATGAGCAAAATTTGAACATGCTCTACTTTGTGCTATTTTTTGGTTTGGTTGGTTTTTGGTTGGGTTTTTTTTGGTTTTTGTTTTTTGGTTGGGTTTTTTTTTGTTTGTTTTTGGGTTTTTTTGTTGTTGTATTCTTGCATAATAACAGTCCATAGCCTCGTTATTTTATATACATCGTTAAAAATTCTTTAACTTATTGCTTAGTCAAATAACTGGCCCTTTATTCATTCTAAGAGGAAGCAGTTTCTCAGTAAGACAGTCCTATTTGCTGGAATCCTGTCCAGCCAGTCCTGTCCTGGATTTGTTGGACAGTCCTGACTCATTGATCTTAAAAGCTTTTTTCCCCAGATCTTCTGACTCCAAGGCTTAACATTTGAGGATGGCTGGGCCCAAAACCACTTGCGTACACTAATAATGCTTTCTGTATTTTTTCAGTATGTTCTTTTTCTCTCTGTGGTGTAGCATTACCTGGCTGAATTAGTTCTTTTCCATTTCTTTAAGTGCTTAGAAAACATAATTCTCCTATCCAGCATTGTCTACCTACAGACATAATTTTTTTTTTCTCAGGCTCTAAGAAGCTGTACAGCTTTTGTTCTGCATTAAAGCTGTAGTTATAATATTACTTCCCTGATTTCAAGAAAAGTTCTGAGCTATGAGTGAGCTTCTTGAAATGACAGGTATTGGATAACCTTTTTTTAAGGTAACTTGTGTGAAAAATGATATTATTGGAAAATAAGGGCATGTAAGGTTATGTTGTGAGCTAGGTCAAGGGCCTGGATCCAGCCTCAGTGTTTGTTGAAAGAAAACACTTCTCTCTGGGAATCTCATTTTGGCCAAAGAAACTTCAGTGTAAGACTCTGGCTTCCTTTGTAATCTCCTTTTTCTGTTATTTTGTCACACCCTTGTTCAGTTACATCTGTATGAACTCAAGTATGGTTTACTTAGGAGAAAATATCATTGCTCCCAATGTACTGTGTGGGCTGGCTGATTGGAAAATACAGCAGGCTGACTTCTTAGCTGACCTGTGGGTTGGGTTTATTGTAAATGGGCTAATTAACCAGAAAATGCCATATTGCTCGTATTTGTGTGCAAGGAAGCACACTTAAGTTTCACCTCAGTTGCTTAAGTTTCTATTTTTGTCTGTTGATTTGTTGCAGTTATATATAAGGAGATAATATTGGTATAACGAAATGTACAGAAATAGGCAGCACATAAGCTATTTTGTGAGCTGCTGAGTTTGTGCTCAGCATTTTTAGATCTTTCTCTAGTATAGAACTGGCTCAGATTTTTGTATTTTGTTAAATAGCTGAAGAGATTTGTGATTTGTGCTTACAATTGTTCTGGAGAGTCTTAAGAAAGACTAATTGATGAAGGATCTCTGCTTTCTAACCTTTTCACTCAGAGAAACTTAGCAAGCTGAGTATTCCAGTGCTTTCAAAGAAAGAATAGAGCAGTAGTCTGTTATTACTAAGATTGAAGTAAATCAGGCTATTTTAAGGGTGCTGTTCTAAAAACAGTATCTTTTGCTGATTTTTTTTCCTTTTTTGTATTTGTTTGGATGAAAAAAGAAACTTTTCAGGAAATCTGTAGTTGCTGGACCCACTCTCTTCTGTAACTGAGATAAGCAGTAAAATTCTCATACTAGAAAAATTCGCGTATCCATCTGTTCAGTAGAAGACTGTCCTCCTGCCTTATCACTCTACTGTTTTGTACCATCTGTAGACAATTAAAAAAACAAGGTAAGGAAATACTGTTTGCTTTTTACTTTATATAAATAAATGGAAGTGAGCGTAATAGCAGCCAAACGAAACATTCCTCTGTGATTGCAGCAGGGTTTGTCTAAAATAATAGACCCTGTATTTTGTAGATGTTTGGTTTGCCTCTGATGTTTAACATATTAGGCTCTTTAATGTATTTGGGTGCATACCAGGCTAAGCGTGAAATTTCAAAATCCATTGGTGGAAGTCTTCTAAGACAGGACCACCTGCTGTGTTTGCTCTACAGTTTTGATTGCTCTATTATACAGTTTCTTCCGTTGCAGGTTGGAGAAGATGGAAGTGGCCGCTCGGCATTAAGTGTTTATGCTAGTCACCACTTTCCTGGTTTGGGAACAAAACATTTTATACAAATAACTTTTAAGTTTTCTGGATCCACAGAACAGTGAATCCATCTTTATGTGATTCCAACCCGGCTTGATTGGATCCATAGAAAGCTATAACAAGGTTGAACTGCTGCTGCTTCCAGTGGAGTGATGAGGAGACCAAGACTGTTGTTTCCTGTGCCTGGCAGCATTTGGTCTCAGGTTTTAACACTGATGTAGCTGTTGAGGCTGGGTATGAAGCTCTATCCCTTGAGTCATATCACGGCTGCTGGTTGATGAACAGATTATTAAGAATAATACGTTCTTCAGGCTTTAGAAGTGTCTTCATGTAAGTGTTCTTACAGAAATAACAAGTACTTTGGTGTGAGGCTTTAAATAAACCATGCAGAACTGTATGGTAGACAGTAATAATTTTGATCAAGTGTCTGAGTCAGCACAGAAGATGGTCTGAAACATTCCTTCATTTTGTGCAAAAAAAAAAGGGGGGGAGGAGGACCTTCTTTGTACTAAGAAGGTAATAGTGGTCAACATACCTCTAGTTTGACAAACAGCCTTCTGCACCTGTGGAAGAAAGTCCAGATTTGTGAATGTAATCCAAATGACAGCATTGTCTCTGTACCTTCTGGTGTGTGTGTCACTGTCAACTAAACTAAAAGTACAGTCAAATGAGAACCTTCAGAGTTTTTAAGCAAAATTAGATCTTGTCTTTAGTCCAGTCTTTACAGTCGTTAGTCTAGTCCTCTCTACAAGAAGGACCATCAAACATTTGTAAGCACTGACAGAATTATGGAATCATAGAATCGTTCTGAAAGGAAAAGATCTCTAAGATCATAGAGTCCAACCATTAGCGTAACGCTGCCAAGTCCACCACTAATCTGTGTCCCTAAGCACCGTATCTACACATCTTTTTAAATACCTCTAGGGGTGGTGACTCAACCACTTCCCTGGGCAGCCTGTTCTAGTGCTTGACAAGCCTTCTGGTGAAGAATTTTTTCTTAACATCCAATCTAAACCTCCTCTGGCACAGCTTGAGACCATTTCCTCTTGTCCTTGTTACTTGAGAGGAGAGACCAACTTGCCAGTCTCAGAGGCATTAAAGTATCTCAGCTCTAGCAGCATTTCAGTTAAAAGCTGCCTTGAGGAACTGTTTGTTTGGGTTAGGTGGTGCTGGTGTGGGAGACCTCAAAATCATGCTACAGAAACTGCTGCACGCCCTCTTCTTAGCCACAGTTAATGCTGGGCAAATGCTGTCAAGTGATTAAATTTGTGCCCTACAAGATGTAATGAGGAAATCATGTTTTAATGCAACTTAAAGTATTAAGATAAATCACAGGCAATTTAATGCCATTTTAGAGGCAACTCAAATGTGTTCTGCCACCTGGGTTTGTCATGTAGTAATATCCTGGTAACAAGGACAGATTTTACTCTCTGGTCTGTGCTGTTTTAAGCACTTAGAAATGTAAACAGGTATGGTAATGGGAAAGCAGTGGGTAGAGGAGTGTAAAACCTCTACGGAAGAAGCCCCATGAGTGCTGCCTGTTAAGAATATTTTTAGATTTAAAGATCTTACTTTGTCCAACTCTGAGTTGGGTTCATGTAGGAATGATGTTATAAATAAATCCATCTTGTATCAAGAAAATTCAAGGATCTAAATAAAGGACATCTTTAGTGTCTACAAAGAAAGCATCTGTAACTTACTTTTTTTTACACTGAAAATACTGCTGCCTAATAGACTGGATTTCATTTGCAACATTATTCTGTAAATACTCAATAATGGCTAATGACTTGGGTCAGTGCTAGGGTGGGTGACTTAGAAGCCATTAACCGTTGTATTCTTGCTTGTCTTTTCATGACCTTTGTCGCTACTAATCTTTAAAAATTTATCTGAAAATGAGTTGCAAAACTTTTTGAGGTGATGTTGTCCTTACCTTTTGAGGTTTCCGTGGGAAGAATGGAGATGATAATCTTTCACAGAGATAATATTTGATTTGCTGTGTGGAGTGGTTTGGGATTTTTTTTCTGCTCTCTATTCTGTCTGTGTGATTTTACTCTCCAGCTCTTGGTTGTGGTCAGTCCATGTCTTTTCTACCCCAGCCCCCAACTCTAACACTGGAACAGCTCAAGGTCAAGAATTTGGCTGTTAAGGAAACTGTTTTCTTTTGCATTAAGATTAATGGGGCTTTAAACAAACCAGGAGAGAATTGTTCTCCTGAAATTGTTAAACACATCCACTTTTTTCAGCAGATGGGGTTTTGTTCTCAGCAGTACTGGAAATTATTTTTAACAGATTGTACAAGCAGTAAGATATGCAGTGCAAGTGTATAATTTCTTTTATAATGAGTGGTCAGATATGTATGAAAGTGGCAAACATGATTAAGAACTTAAGTAAACCCCAGTCCATAGTATTGCTCAGTAAAGGATCATTCAATTAGAAATAACCTAAAATTATAGTCTTACGCCTCTGTGTGTATGCTTTATGTTAGATTACTGGACAATGAGATACACTAACTGTGGTTGGCTTTTCCACATGATTTGATGCAGTTATGGAGAGAGAATACATGAAGCGGCCTCTGAGCTCTCCATGTCTAGTCAAAAGACATAATGGTTCCCTCCTTTTGTTCTTAAGCATGTTCAGGAGTCCTTCTGGGAGCAACATGGCAGCTGTTTAAGTAATTTTGGGACAGAGAAATCTCAAAGTAAAAATCAAACAAAGGTGTTCTGTCAGTAGCATATTTTTTGTATGTGTTAACTTCTGGTGTTCTTTTCTTCCCCACTGCCTTCCAGACACACTTTGCTAGGCATTCTGCATGGCTTGTGCAAGCATTGACAAGCATGATCTCCAGCATGGCTCATGTTTTCTCTGTTTAATGCCATGTATTGGAGATATGGTACTGAAAGCAAAATAGGTATTGCCACTCAGTTCTGGCTCAATCCAGTATAATTTTGGCTGGCTATAACTGGGTGATAACTTGCTAGACTTTCTGATGAGTACGAGTTCACTGCATGTGTGCTGACCGCAAAAGCCTACGCTGTCATTTTTCACTGAGAGATTGTGCAGTCCAGAGATGAAATGTTAATGTTTCCTTTCAGCCATACACGTCCAAATTCTTAAGGCTTTTTTTATCCAGTTCACTTACATTTATGACTGGCTGAAGTATTAACATCTTCTGCTGTGCAGTACTTCAGAAGTATAGTTACCTATTTTTATTTTCTCCCTGTAAGACAGGTGATGACCCTAGGGGGTATAAGGCAAAGACCATCAACTGGGGGGTTTCTCCTGCAGCTGGAGTTTCCTAAAGAAAATAAATCAAATCTGAATTTGTACAGGAATGTTTGCCTTGCATTCCACACACTGAGTCAATTTATCTCAGGGGCTCTCTTTTTCCTCCTTCCCACCCTCTTTAAAGGCTTGGTGACTGGAAAAAAAAAAAAAAAGAAAAGGAGTGTATGGTGGATTGTAGAAAGGGATTTTGTAGCCACTGGTGCCAGGAATCATCAAGGAATGCTTAAGGAGTGCCTCTTGTGACAGCATCCAGTCTATTGGAAAAGCAGCATATGCCATCTGGCTTCGATTTTTGACTTAATTAAATGCATGAAGCCGTTTTTAACAGCTCGGCTAAGATTCAGCTGTCTTGCCATTTTGTAAAGAGCCTGAGTTAGGATTTTGTTGGTGGAGCTACAATAGTCACCTGATTTATGTTGTTCGGTTTCCTTTCAGTGTGGTCTGTACAGTTTGCTGATATTCGAGTGACAATTCTGTTGAAATAAACTCCTTAAGACATTCTGTCTCTTGCAGGCCTAATTCAGTGGGGTTTTTCCACATTAGATTCTGGGATTTTTCTTAAAACTGCAGTTATTGTGGAATTTTTTAATAGCAAAAGGAGATTCTTATGTTCAGCCAAGTCATTTGTCTGGGAAAAAGGCAAGCTTCTTTGTTGAAGTCAGATTTACTCCACCCAGAGACTCCATATCAATGGGATTTCAGCTCTGAGTGGGGAGGCAGGAAGGGGAAGCATGATAGAAGGAGAATACTTTTCTTTCCTATTAGCCAGAGTTCTCTTTAAAGCAGAGAGTAGCAAGAAGTTTTGATGGCCAAGCAAACCATCTTGTACTCATGACAGCCTGTCCTTTTAGGTCACTTATTTGTTTCATTTTGCATCTTTATTCTAATATCAGCTTACCTGTGTTGATGAAAGATGTTAAAAAGAATCTCTGTAAACAACTCCTACCCATGCAATTGTAACTTAACAATACTCTCCTGGTTTTTTGAGTTCTTGGTATCTTGATGATTGAGGCTTTATAACTTTGATCTCTCAAGTTTTCCAGAAAATTCAAGGGAAGACAAATTCACAGAAATAGTATTATTTTTTGACATCTAGGTGAGATGAACAAAGACTCATTCAAATTGCCTTTTTTACTCTTAAGTAGAGTTTTATAAAGATCACTAGTGATACTGGTGAAGTATTAATGTAAAATAAGAACTCCCAAATGATCAGTTTTTCTCTCTCATCCATCTATTGAGTATTACTTGATTTGTTCTCATTTTTATCATTGGAAGGGTATATTCTTGGAATACCCTTGCTGAA
>JBCJKH010023114.1:0-20135 GCA_039877255.1 Loriculus beryllinus | reverse complement strand
GAGGTCTCCACGCAGCCTTCTCTTCTCCAGGCTGAACAGTCCCAACTTTCTCAGCCTGTCTTTGTATGGGAGATGCCCACCCTAGAGTCGGGCAGGATCCGCCCCAGAAAGACACGTCCAGACGCGGTGCAAAGCAGCAGGATCACCCTTCACCACGACAGTGCCCGACAACCTCCGCGGTGCTTTCACCACCACAGAACTCGGGGTTCTCTGTGTTACCGTTCAGCCCAACCCCACAGCACGCTTTTACTGCCCAGGCGGGCTCAGCCCCGCTTTCAGGGCTCAGCAAGAGCAGCACCCCCCGCCCCGAGCCGCTGCCCTCCGCCTGCACACCACGGGGCCCGCCTCGCGGTACGCTCATCCTCTCCGGAAGAGGGCGCTGCGGCAGCTCTATGGGCTTCCTAGCCTGCAGTCTCGCTGCTGGCGTCACGTGAACGGAAGCGGCAGTTGCGGGCAGCTTCAAGTGGTGTGTGTGTCCGGCCGGAGCCGCTGCTGTGCCCGTCCGGCCCCGGCCCCGCGGCGAGAGCGAGGTGTCCCCGCAGGCTCTGCCCCGCCTGTGGCCGCTTCCCAAGGGGCTCGGTTGGACGCCGGCGTGGAGCAGTGGCGGCCGCTGCCTCCCGCCGGCGGCTGCGCCGAGGGTTGTCTCTGGAGCGACTGTTGCGGGACTCGGAGGCCGTGAAGCTGCTGTCGGACGGGCCCGTGGGAGGCCGCCGGTGCTATAAGTAACTCTTGATGAGTTTTCTCTTAAATGGGTAATCTTGTGGGTGATTGATTCCCGGGGATGTTACAGGCAGGCTGCGCTCTCGTGCTGTAACCCGGCAGGATGCAGGAATAGCATGTTTTCCTGTTCACACACTGTTCACACAGCGCTTACAAAGTAGCCTTAACAGATTGCCCTGTAGAATCTTTCCCATATATTTCCTGGACAGGCTGTGTCTTTCGCGGCAGACTGAAAGACACGGATTCAGTGCATGACCTGACTAAGTCGTTTATTCCTTTTTTCTTGTCCTTTTATAGTTACAGTCAAGGATTTTATTATGCAGCCAGACAGGATATTCATGTACTCAGCAATCTCACCTTCTCAAGAACATGCAGACATTGTTCCAGTGTTCTGAAACAGAAAGTCACTGTTCTGTGAAAAGATCGAGTCGGCACAATAGTCACAGTCTTTCTCATACAATCCTACACGCTCTCCTTTTGCACACAAGAGCTGTGTACTTGTGAATTCCTGACAGTGGTTGGCCAAGGACCAGTTATGATTTATAATTTTATTTGCTTTTGGAAAGGCCTGATAGCGACATGACTGCATGTCCTGCATGTCCTCGGTTTTGAAGCATTCTCACGGTCTGTGATGTGATATCTTTGATAGACTTCATGTAGCTGAGGCTTTGTCAGTAACAATGCTGGAAAAAAGAAAATAAGATGCAGCAGTATGTAAAGGGATTTATTAGAGTCTGGTGTGGTCTCAGCTCTCTTGAAGCATTTTTCTGAGGAAGCAGCTTTATCTGTAGCTCCTTGTGCTTAATTATATGTTCCTTTAGGGCAGTGGGATTCATGTATAAGGAACTTAATGATGTGCTTCATCCTGGTACGTTCTGAAGGTCGTTGAGTTTGTAACAGAAGTTGGACTGTACATCAGAACAAATCTTTGATCTCAGGTTTAATGTGTTCTGTTTTATGGGAAAGGTGCGTTCTGCACAACCTAAACAGTTTGTGTAGCAGTGAAGTGGGAGAATTAGCAAGTTGCAGCAGTTTGAATGTGACTTAGAGCAAAGTAAAATCCTAAATCAGGAGGCAAAGGGAATGTTTCTGAAATGCAGCACCTTGTTGGTGTTTTGTCTGTTCATCTTACACACCTGTCGAAGAGTAACAGGAATGATAACATGATATAATTTGGAAAGCAAAAGATGGACCCAGCAATTGATGAAAGAGGAAGAAAATTGTTAGGCAGCAGCTATGAAATGTTATACTGCCATAAAGGTGTCATATAAACAGCATCTGTTTGGATGCCCCAAGCTTTAATACACTTGACAGTACTGATTCCAGCTTGGTATGTTGGCCTTGTTTTCCCAACACCCTGGGGTTACTAATCTTCACTAAAATGAAAGATGTGGTGGTGGCCACATGAGCTGAGATATAGTGGGACATAAAAGAAAAGTCAGCACCATTTTAGTTTCAAGTGCCAAGAGAACCTTTTTGGTTTTGCTGTGTGTTTGTCAGAGGGAGCAACCCAGGCATCCCGAAGAGAAAAATGCAACCTAAAATTTAACTCCACATATCATCTCAGCATCAGGCAGTGTACCATGTGTTGTATATTAATCCTGTTATTAACCTTGTAGAATTTTAAGGTGCAAGTTCAGGCTAATATTGGAGCTTCTGTATTTAAATTAAACCACTGAAGTGTGATGTCACAGTGTTGCTCTTTTTTTAGTCTGTGTCTGTGCAAAGTGAGGAACTGTTCTGAATTGGGTGAATATTGCTGATGTCTTAATAGTCTGAGTTTGGTGAGGGTTTTGTTTTTGTCTTGTTTTGTTTTGGCTTTTCTTATTTGACTGATATCTGCAAGCTTGGGTGATGCTGTGTCGTGTATGTCATTCATCCTCCCTGCCTCTGTGCTGGATCTAGCGGGGACTAGACTGCACTTTGCTAGGGAGCCAGTGAAATCCGTCTTGTATGTCTCTTCCAGAAGTTTGTGACTTCCTTGCCGTTTTATTATTGTTTGGTGCACGATTAGTTTAATGTTGGCCCTATCTTACCTCTTCAAATTCTTCACCATAAATGAACGTGCTAGAAGTACAAATGCTTTCATCTGTGTGTGTTGTATACTTAAAGGCATTGCCAAAGAAAATCAGGACTTTCAGTGGATGGTTTTCAAACAAGCCACTTGTTAGAGCATCCCACAAATTTGAACAGCTTTCTTTTCTTACAGCTCCTTCTTTTCACCCTCTACTTTCTCCTGCTGCTGTTACTGCAGAGATGCATTGCTTGAAGGGGGGAACCCTGTAAACATCTCCAATTCCACCTCTCCCCACCTCCAATCTCTCCCTGCCTCCTTTTCTACCTCTCTGGCTCCCAGAAATCACCTGAAAACTCTGTTCCTAATGAGAGAAGAGCTAGAAAGCAAACTTTTTGGTGGTGTTAGGAAAGTACTTTTGCTGTTAATGACATATGCATCTCATGTGTGCAGTGTGGTGGTCTGATTCGGTATGCGTCTACATCAGTGACATTAAACTGTGTCTGCCAGTATACCAGAAGGCATCAAGGGCATTCTTTGGTGGCCTTGTGGCATCTCCTGTGTTTGCTGTTACAGGCTACAGGAGTGAAGTAATGTCTTTTTACTGTCTTTCAGCAAAAGTCTGCTTTTCTGAGGTTTTGGTTAGACTACAGGGTTTAAGGTCAGCATTTGATTCCAGGAAGAAATCTCTGCATTTATTACTAAATGTATGTGATTATTTTCTTTGTCTTTTTTATATATTCTGTTACTCCTTTGCTGAAGAAGAAACTCCATGACTAGTTTTCAATTTCTGAGCTCCAGTTCATACATCCAAGAAAAGGCATCAACCTAGTCAAACGTAATGGACTTATTTTTGCAGAATTCTGTGGTGGCCTTTTCAGATCTGAATGACCCTGAAGTAGAAATTTCTGCCAGCTACAAAGATGCATTTCTTTATTCTGCATTACTGTAACAATTGACAGACATTTGAGGATAAAGAGAGCAGCCTGTTACATTTAATAGTATGTGGTAGCTGGCAAAAAGAGGGAAACAGGTCTTTGCAAAACATTAAAACACAAACCAGAGAAACACAATGCTGTATTTTTAAAGGCTCAGAGATTTACTGCCTTAGTTTTGTATCTGTCCCCATAGTGTGTGTCTTCCAGGAATTGTTCTTGTTATATGGAAGTTTTTATGAAAGAAACTTCAATATGCAGAAGATAAATCTGACTTAAGAAAAAGGTTATTTAATTGTATTGCATGGATCCTCTGCAATGTCTTATGTTTTTATCAATAATAATAATAATAATAATAATAATAATAATAAAAGTATTGCCTGTTTGCTGAATAAAGTTGAATTATAACACTGTGTGTATATATATATATATATATACACAGTGTCACTCATATGTTAATAGTAAGTTTCTAGTAAGTCTCCAGGACTTGGTAGTGATGAATTTGGCAATAGATATCCACCACAGATGTTCTTTACAGAGGTATTAAACCTCAGCAAACTCTAGTACACTGAGGTTTTTGTTTGCTTGGTTGGGGGTGTCTATTTGCCACCAAACAGAACGTGATGTATTTACTCTGCTTTAAGAAAACTTTTTGAGCAGGATATTTGAGAATGCTCTCAGAAGATGGGATCAAGTACTAATTTAGAAATTCTCTTCCAATACCACGGGAGGAAGGAGTGAGGAGGCATGCAGCAACATGGATCCTCAATCGGGTTTTTCCCTCTACCAGAAGACAATTAGTATGTGTATGTGACACACACAAGACTCAAAAGTAATAATTTGTTAGACGTGAAATTGTGGCATCTGAATGGTGAATTGAATGACTGCTGTGATATACTGTATCTAGAGTATATTCCAGAAATCTTCTTCCAAAGCAGGGATACAGAGACACTTTCTCCTTTTAAATGGAACATTATTTTCAAATTGGTCTTCCCAACATGTAATCTTGAATCAGACTCCTGAAAATGTAATTGAAGGGTTTAGGTATATTTGATGGGTTCTGGAGCTTATATTTCATTCAAGGTCATCCCTGTAGTGACTAGTTTCACACTTTCCATCCTGTCAAATTTTGTGTAGGTTTTTTTTGTTCACCTGTTTTAGAGATCTTTACTGGATCCCTGGCTTTCATACCCACTCTAAAATTCCACTAGTTAGTGAGAGTCTTTAGATTCTAATTTCAACGGTTTTTGTCCGTGCCTCACATTCCCTTTTACTACTAAGAAGCTTTTTGTTTTCTATGAAATTAAACAGAAGAATCATTCTACTGTTGATAAATTACAGTTGTCCAACTGAAGTAAGATGTTAAGCTTTATCTTGGGCTTCTTCCTAAAGTTGGCTGATCTGCTACCTAAGTCATGTTTGTCTGGATTCAGTTACCTGTAAAATTTAATTTCAGAAAACTGTAGTTGCTACAAGTAAGTCACTGGTGGTGGTGTGGTGGGTATTTTGTTAAATGTGACTGAATGTATTATGACTTCTTCAAATCTTTCAGTTAAGTGAAAATGACTGCAATCAAGCATGCTTTACAGAGGGATATTTTCACTCCCAATGATGAACGCTTGTTGAGCATTGTGAATGTCTGCAAAGCAGGCAAGAAGAAGAGAAACTGCTTTTTGTGTGCCACAGGTACATAGTAACACCACACTGTATTTCTTGTCTTCACCTTTTTCTTTTTTTTTATTCAGTGCCATTGTAGTAGCTTTATTTACAGTATTTATTATTGCCCTATATAAAACAGGTTCTTCCCATTGCTAATGGAGAAAATCAGTTGTAGTTTATACTTCCATTATTGCTTCTATTAAAAGAGAAACAAACCCCTGTATTTTTATTCTCAGATCTCATTGTAACTTTAAATGAAAGAATCAAATTTATTTGTTTGGAAATGGTAGGCTTTTGAAGCAACATTTATATAGTGCTTAAAAGGGAATTTGCTAGGTATCTAAGCTGATCAGCCTAAACAAAATGCAATATAGAGTGCTGGTTAGAGTCTGAGGCAGGGGGCTCTGGAAAGGCACAGTAACTGAACTGAGTTCTGATGCTTTTTTGAGTGTATGTATACTCTGTTACATCTCTTCAAAAGATTAGGTGCTTTGGCTTAATCTATCAATAAATCAGCTTGTTAGAATATTTTTTTTTGACTGAGAAATCCCAGAAAATGTTTCTGACTATAATCTCCAATTACCTCTTTGCTTGTCAGTTATGTGGCCATAGTCTGAGGTCTGCTGTATTAAAGATGCATCTGAAAATTGGGTTCATTACTTCATGTGTATAGAGATGTATATCTGGTTGACTGAGACTTAAACTGAGCTGTGGATATGGGGATGAAAATGCTTCCCAGGGCCTATTTTCATCAAATAAATATTATGAAAACTTCCCCACAGATAACTAATTTCAAAAGTTGAAGAACAGCAGAAGTAGATGTTGAAATAACTTGTGCATTTTGAAATTACTCTTCTACTTCATTTAACAGTGACAACGGAACGACCAGTGCAAGTGAATGTGGTAAAAGTGAAAAAATCTGACAAGGGAGATTTCTACAAAAGGCAGACCGCATGGGCACTTCGAGATCTTGCTGTTGTTGATGCCAAAGATGCTGTTAAAGTATGTGTAACTATTTTTGGTTTAGTACTGTGCTCAGAACATCCTTTTGGTTCCAAGTTAGAGTTAACTTCCTTGATTCTGACTGCTGTAAAGGTTAGATTGATAACATGTTAATTAGGAATTAGCGTGATACGTTCCTGTGCTGCTTATGCTTTTCCAACAATATAACCCTGGTTAACTGAGTAAGAGTAGTCTAGATATGCTTGAATAGCAATATTCTGAATATCTGCCCTGTTTATTGTAGTGATCCCTCAGTCACTGTAGAGTGCTTGTGCTAAGGAGCAGTACTTTTCCAAGTCTTAAAAAAAAAATATATGACCATCTTACTAGTGATATTCAGCTACATGTAACATTTTTTGCTAGGACACTTGAGCCCTTCTTAATGAGCAGTATATAAGCTTGAAGGTGAGCTTTTATAATCTTTTTTCTAAATCTCAACATTGGCTATTTGTTGGAAGGTGTACAGTCCAGAGATGGTGTTCCAAGTTGTACAAACAGGCAGAGGTGAAAATTCCCATCCTATTGTGTCTGGTTTTATGTTCTTTTAACTGGTGATTTGGAAGAATAGTGCAGAAGACTATAAAGTTGGAAATTCTTTGATTTCCTCATCCCCAAGTGTTAGGTTAAATACACCTTGTTATTTATCCATATACTTGTTGGCTAGATTCTAGATTTTCCTTGCTGTTCCTGAATACCATGTTGGAGAATTGCTTCTTTCAGGTTAAGGTTCCTACAGCATCTGTAAAGAAAGAGGCTAAACGCATACGCACACACACGTGCACAGAGCTTTCACAACTAATTCTAGTTCAGTTCTTTATTTGCTACAGTATAGTAATATATAGCATACAGATATGGGTCTGAGCTATGAAGCCGAACAGAAACCACGTCAATCACATGGACTGTTTTCAGTCACTATAAATTTCATTCTATAAACACTCACTCCCCAGGCTGTTTCCCATCCTGACCTTGCACCCAAACACTCCTCCAGCTTGCCCAAGACCCAGGTGCACTATCAACAGTTCTTCTTTAATTGGAACAGGATGGCTTGCAGTTCCCACATCTCCCCTTTTTTGTTTTGCATGATGAAGGCGGTGGGCAGTTTGGCTTCGATTCTTAACAAGTCTCCAGATGACATGGAGGAAAAGCAAAGCAGTGCTGTCCAGGCTCCAAAGACAAGATCTCACCAGTGCGTTGGCCAGACGTACTGGGAGTCTTGGGAACCTGGAGATAGATGCTGTTATTTCCAAAGACACAGTCCTTGCCTTTCCTTATCCCCTTCTCTGCTTAAAGAGTTTTAAATCACACAAGAGAAGTTTCTTGACATTAGCATTTAAGGATGGGAGGTTCAAATACAATAGTTACTGATTATATTTTTATTAATTGTAATAGTTACTTATGCTGATTTTTGCTTTTTTACTGTTAGGGTGATGAAACCTGCTTTAGGTGACCCTGCTTGAGCAGGGGATTTAGACTAAATCATCTCTCATGCCAGCTGCAGGCTGCTTGGCCTGCCCTTCCCTCCTGGATGGCCTTCTTATAACAGAGGAGGCCATCCCTCACATCAGTGTCTGGCATGGCGTGTGTCTGCACTGCTCAGCGCCTACTCAGTTGCAACCAACCGCGGAGCTAAAGGTTCTTCTTGGTGGCGAACACAGAGGCCAACCCAGTCTTACCCTTGACTATGGTAGGAAGCATTTGGCCAACTTCAGTCCTTGCACCTTGTTGTCAATGCAGAGTTTCACCTGCCTCATCCAGTGACAAGTTGCTACCATGGCAAAGCACACACAGATTCACATTAGCAGTGTAACTACTACAGGGTGCAGCAACATGTTGAAGATGCTAGTGGCATTGGGGAACAGCCAATGAAAATTTCCCACCAATGATGTCCTCCCACCCTGTTAATTCATTCCATTACCCGCCATAACACTACTGTCATGATATATTAGGATCTTCCTAGCTTCTGCCTTAGCATTTTGTAGCAGCTGCTGCAAATTTACACACTAACATCTCTTTTACAAGTGACAAATCCGTACAATACAGTGTAGTTTCTTACTAGCAACTGGCTAGTGAATACAGGTGGTTTACACACAAAATCACAGCCTCTAATAATAGCTATGTTGCAAGCACACATATTGAAGTCATTAAACATGGTCTGGTTATAGACTTCATTAATTTGCATGTATTTATAGCAGAATTAGCTGCAATGATTGCTAAGTAAGCTAGAAGAGTATTGATTGGAGATGGCTCTGCGCCTGCAGCGCTCATGTTTGATGTAGACTTTTCGGTTGCCCTTAAGTGATGTTTTGCAAATCATTCCTTTTTCTATTCTAGTAAGTAAGAGCTTCTGTAAATCATTCAAATTTGTGATTTTGTTTGCCAGTTTTAGCTTCTGAGGCTTTACTGTTATTTCAGTTCGCACTCACCCAAAATATTTGCAGGGTGACATTCTTTGTATTTTTTTTCCTGGGCAATTTGTAGTCCAAAACAACATAAATTTTCTGTTAAATGATTAACAGTAGTTTCTAACTTTTGTTCCGTTTCTGCACAGACCAAAATGTTATCCATATAATGATAAATTATTAATTCAGGAAATGCACTCCTAGTTGGTGATATAGCTGTGGAAACTACTTGCTGACAGATTGTTGGACTGTACATCATTCCCTGTGGCAGAACACTCCATTGATATCTTTGCATGAGCACAGCACGGTTGACTGAAGGCACAGAAAAAGCAAAATGATCACAATCTGCAGGATGCAAAGGAACTGTAAAAAAAAAAAAATCCTTCAAATCAATAATGCAAAGAAGCCAGTCAGCTTGAATCATAGTAGGATTAGGCAAACCTGGTTGTAAAGCCCCCATGGGTTGCATTACATTATTTATTGCACACAGATCTTGCAAAAGTTGCTATTTCCCTGATTTCTTTGGAATTACAAAACTGAGTGTGTTCCAGGGACTAGTATATGCAACAATATGTTCTGCTTGCAGTTGTTCTTCAACCAATAAATGCTTGCTCCAGTTTTCCCCCTTTTAAAGTCCATTGGTCAACCAAAACTGTTTTTTCTGTTAACCATGAAAGATAGACCAGGAGTTTCAGATCAGCGACCGTTAGGATAAATTTGCACCACCTGTTATAAATTATAAATTCCATTAAGTTATAAATTCCATTGCGTTTGCAAATCTCCCCCCCACAGATCTGTAGAAAGTGGCAGTATGTATGGTTGAAAATCAGCTACAGCACCATCCGATGCAGTAGCTTTGAAGACTCGACTGCTTTTAAGAGGAGATTGTGTACCTCCTATTCCAGCTACAGTTGCTAAAATCTTTTCAAAGGGCTATTCAGTTGGCCATTAAGATTAAAAATAATCGAAACATCTGCCCCAGTTGTCTATTAATCCACTAAAGATTCTATTCTCTATTTGCAAATTCAATAAAGGTTGTTTCTGAGTAATCTCCTGGGTCCAATAGACCTCAGCTTTTCCAGAGCTTCCAAATCCAGAGGTATTCCTTGTGTTGATTTCTCCTTTTTGCACCCAGTATGGAATCAAAACAAGTTGTGTGAGTTTTTGACCTTTCAGAATTTTATAACTGCCATTTAAGGCAGATGCTAAAATTTTTATTTTTCCTGTATAATTCAAATCTATTACTTCTGGATGAACTTTTAATCAACAGGAGAGCAGTCTAATTCAGTGTTGGTGCTTGTTGCCAAGTCCAACCCGGTGCTGCCTGTTGCAGCAGCTGCAAGGTTGGAGATGGAGAATTTGCTGCAAAAACCCTGTTGTTTTGAGGGGTATCAGGTTTCGCCATGCCTTCCCTGGAGTTTCCTGACAAAGGATTTTCATCCTTATCAAATTTAGATTTACACTGATTGCTCCAGTGATATCCTTTCTTGCATCTAGGACAGAGTTGAGATGGCATTTTTTCTTTCTGTTTTTGTTTCTTTTTGGGACACATTTTACTAATATGTGCTTCCTGTCCACAGTTAAAACATTTTTGCTGGCACATATTAAGTTTCGATAATGCAGCAGCCAGTACGAAGCCTTACGAGTCTCCATACCGATATCCTGACATGTTTCAGTAAACTCGGCAATGTCTGTAAATTTTTCCCTGACTAGGGCTAAAGCTGCTTTGCAAGTCTCTATTTGCATTTTCATGTGCTAGCTGAAATAACAGCGCACGAGCAGCCTCAGGATTATCAGTCTGCCTTTGTATAGCATTGTTTAATTGGTCTATAAAAGACACATGGGTTCCTGAGACCCTTGGCGAACAGTTATGAGAGAAGTAGTTTTCTTTCCTAATTCAGGTACTCACCTCCAGGCTTTAACAGCCATACGGGCAGCTTGCTGGAATACCAAAGGGTTTAGATTAATTTGATTCTGAGGGTGCAACCATTGCCCAGAGCCTGTTAACATGTCCGCATCTATTAGTGTTCCTCTTTGAGCATTATCTAATACCTGTAAAGCCACTAGGTCACTATTTTCCAATCTCCATACTGAGTATTGATCAGGTGTCAAAGTCGTTCATATTAGAGTGTTCCAATCTCATGGCACCATAAATCCTGAACTAGCCATCACTTCTAGCAGACCTAGTGTATAAGGACTTTGAATTCCATTTTCCATCACTGATTTTTTCAATTCCTTAAATACTATGTACAGAATACTTTCATGTACCGGTTGTTGTTGTCCCTGCCCATCTGTTCTGTAAAATACAGGAAAAGCAAAAGGCATGTCTCCAATAAAATCACCATCCTCTATCGCTTTCCCCATACATTTTTGCATAAATGTAACCTGCTTTTATTTTGTTTCACAGGAAATATTTCTCATCATGTGCAGTTTCATGTGCAGCCTGCTTCTACTAATAGTAGGACAATGTAAGAAATAAATAATAGCCATAGCAGTTTTTACAAACTATGAAATTAAGAATTTGACATGTATCTGAGACAATAACATTTTTCATCAGAAGGAGGCCCACCTGAAATGCTTGTAGTGTGATCTTTAACACAGACTGTTACCAGTTACCGTCCATACTGAGTTCACAAATGGCTGTAGAAAGTACTTTATTCAATTGTTATAAAAATAATGTTATCATTAGGCAAGAAATCTAGTAGAAAATACTTCTGTAGTAGATTTTTACTGTTAAAATACCAAATGGTCTTTTCTATCCTGTTCAGTGCTATCAAATAGTGCCATATCTATAAAAATACATCAAGCGCTCATATGCTTTTTCTCTTGCTTATTCCCCTCTGGTCTCCTTGAATTGTGTTGTATATTTTGTCAGTAATTCCAGCTTCCATTTACAGTTTCAGAGTGCTAACTCAAGGCATTAGTCATTCTGAGGACAGTGTTTCAGGGCAGACAGTACTGTCAAATGTTTGTTGAAATTTCCAGATCACTGTATTATGTGTTATTTTTGCCTTACCTGACTTGACAAAACATTGTCTTCATAGCATGGATTCTGGTTTTTTTACTTTCAATGCTTTAGCATCTTCATTAAGGTGCATCAGGGTGCTGGAGCTAGTGTATTAGGTTGGCATCTGTGTAATTTCATTTTTATCCTGTCATCTCAATAGATAAATATGTAAGCAACCTCTGCTGCTCAGAGAATCATTTGACTGTTGGGGCTGTAACATATCCCATTTTTTGCAGGAAAGTCCCGAATTTGACTTGCATTTTGACAAAGTGTACAAATGGGTTGCCAGCAGCGCAGTGGAAAAGAACACCTTCATTTCATGTATCTGGAAACTCAATCAGAGATATCTTAGAAAGAAAATCGATTTTACTAATGTTAGTTCACAACTTTTGGAAGGTAAATGTCTACAACTATATATTAAGTTTAATAAAGTTTAATAATTATTGATGTAAAGCAGATACACATAAAAATCTTAATCCTGATGTTTTTTTCTATTCAGTTTTAATTTTGTATGTTTTCAAAGTCTTCAGATAAACAAGGTGACTGGATAATGGATTTTCTGTTAGAGGACTGAGACAAAACACTTCATTAATGAAGTTCTAAATATTGATAGGCTTATTGTATTTCTAGGCTATTCTGTTTCTTGAACAATATAAAATCTACCTGCAAGAACTGGTGGGTCTAAACGTGTAACAAATCTGCTTTTGTCCCCATTTTCTCCTGAATTAGAAAAGCACTTTAAAAAGTGATGCTTCTTACCATGAAGTACCATGCTAAAGCTGTGAGGGTTTTTATGAGATTTCTAGTTTGTGAACTGTGAAGCCTGTGTTGAATTCTGCTGGACTCTATTACAGTTTATGTGACAGATTTGCTGAGAAGGTCTTGTTTGCTCATGCTGTATTAAATACTTTTGCAGTTACATTATCTTTTAGTAGTTAAAAGTTTTTCGTAAAGCCAAGTGAGTAAGCTTATCTTATGCTGGGTCTGTTCAAAGCGGTTAAACTGTTGATATTAAATACTAGATTTGCTGGTGTGGAAGAACTTGAATCAAACTATAGAACAGGGAGCATTCCTATATCTCGGTGTTAACTGAAATTTGTTTTTAACCAACCTCTAACTTTTTTGAGTTTGTGCAATATCAAAGTAGTCAAACTTACCACCACTTAAAAATATACCCACTGTTCATGCTTTGTCTAGCTAACATTCTCTGCTTCCTTTCCTGTGCTTTTCCATACCTTTTAATTCTTCAGAACTGCCTAAAGTTGCAGAAGGTGCGTAACACCTTTTTCCTTTATTTTCCTTTGTAAGCAATTTTTCTTAAATAAAATGCCTTTTTTTTTTTTTCCCATAGTGCTTTGTATAGCTTATCAAATTGTTAGAGATAAAAGAAGTGTTTCAAATTTCCTAAATACTTTCTGGCTGCACTGCTTTAATGTTCTGTAAATGTTTGTCAGCCTTTAAATGGCTTGTTGAATAAAGTACGTACTGCTGTGAGAAATCATAGTTTATGACAACATTGTTATTAATTTTCACTTCAGTACTGATCTTCCTCCTGTGAGACTTACCTTGAGCATTAAGATATTATCATTATTCAATGATACATTTCTTCATTAACTTCAGTACGTTTTCCTATGTTCTGTCTACCAAAAGAGAATCGAACTTCTACTGATTTGCTAACAAGCTAACACTGTTATATATTCTGATGTTGATTACCAGCATGAGAGGTGAATAACCTGAGATGAAATTTCTCAATGTGTGTGTGATATAGGAAGGTGGCCATTTGTATTTAGCCTGTGTTACATAATTTAGAAAACATCACTGTTGGGAACCAGTTCTGGAAATAATTAATGAAGCCTGTGGAAGACTGAGACTTGAAAAAAGTGTACAAGGGTGGCAGCTGCTTGTTAGGAAAGTTGTTTAATGGATTCATTTACTTAAAAGCAGTTGAACATACTTCAGTATGTACTTAACTCTTAAAATGCTTGTGACTTTCTACCCTTGATAGTGTGTTTTATTTCCACTCTCTACATAAGAATCAGTTCCAAGTGGAGAGAATCAAAGTGTAGCAGGAGGTGATGAAGAAGCTGTGGATGAATATCAGGAGTTAAATGCCAGAGAGGAACAGGATATTGAAATAATGATGGAAGGATGTGAATATGCTATTTCTAATGCTGAAGCCTTTGCAGAGAAGTTATCAAGAGAGCTACAAGTGCTAGATGGGGTAAACTTTTTTTCTGTCCTTCAGTGTGGTAGCATGTTGAACTGTTTCTTTGATACTGACTGTGTAGCTTTCTGTGAAAAGGTAGCCAACCCGTGCTGTCACATACTTAAATGTATATCTGCTCCTAAGCAGAGCTACATTCTGTCTGTTATCAGATGTTAAAGATCTTCAACTTTGCTCTTTACCTTCCAGACCTTCTGGGGTGAGTCACAGGCTTTCAAATGAAGAGTTGAGAAGAAAAAAAAGGGAGGCATTTTGAAATGCCTCTTGAATTACCTTTCTTGAAAGCCGGGATGCAGGAAGGGAGAGAGCAGATGTTGGTGTCAATGGATGTGATCTCTTATGCCTAAGATACTGCTCTCAGTGTAATTAGGAAACACTAAAAAGTGTAATGACATTGTCATATTCAGCTGTCTGTAACAGTACCATATTGTTTGGTACTTTGCTTTTTGAACAACCCAACATTCTAGAAGTCAATTGGAAACCTTAAGGAAATGCAGGGGATACAGTCTTGAGGGAACAGTTAACATCTCCTCAAATTGTTAAGTTGTATGTTTCTTGTATTTTGAAAATGGCTGTTGTTACAGAGATAGGTCATCTTGCAACAGAAAATGTGACCTTGTCACCTAAGTTGCTTTTCCAGAACAAAAAAAAATATTCCAGTATATTAGGAATTACTCTTTGGTTTTTATTTTTGTGTAGATAAATACTTCAGTTCTAAGAACTGAGTAGATTTTGGGGTTTATATCTTAATGGAATAAAGAAGTGTCATAGACTAAGGAACTGCTACGTTTAGTAATACTGAGAAGTACTACAAACATTGTTTCGTCTCATTGAGTTTTGGAGAGTGTTTGAAAGTAATAGAGACAGAAGGAGATCTCGGAATGCATGTGAGATATAAAAATGTCTCTTAAAATGTTGTGGCTTAATTTTCTGTACAGGCAAATATCCAGTCAATTATGGCCTCGGAGAAGCAGGTGAATATTTTGATGAAGTTGCTGGATGAAGCTCTGAAGGAAGTTGACCAAATTGAGCTAAAGCTGAGCAGTTATGAAGAAATGCTTCAGAGTGTAAAAGAGCAAATGGATCAGATTTCAGAAAGCAACCACCTAATTCATCTTAGCAACACAAATAATGTGAAATTACTGTCAGAGATAGAGTTCTTAGTGGTAAGCATTTTTGTTGCATTTACTGTGGTTATTCCTATGAGGTATATAATTCTTCTAGGTCACTACCCCCTTTAGCAAGTGCATTTGAGGTTCATTTAAAATGTTTAGTTTGTTTTTCTGTTTTATTACTGCACTAACTTCAGTAGGTTTTTATAGTGATGGAATCATTTCTCATTCTTGGTTCAGCAGCATAGCAAGCTAACCTGCTTACGGACAGTACTATCTATTACTTTGTAGAATCACATGGATTTGGCTAAAGGTCATATAAAGGCCCTTCAGGAGGGAGATCTGACATCTTCTCGAGGCATTGAGGCCTGCACTAATGCAGCAGATGCCCTTCTACAGTGTATGAATGTAGCTCTTCGTCCAGGTAATGTTTTTATTAGATTAGTCTGATATTAAAAATGTACTATGGTAGTGCCTTTATCATACATGCCTGTGCAACTAGTTTCAGGTTTTGTTTCTGTAGATTGGGAGAGTAGGGACCTCTGGTCCTTTTGGCTTACATGTACAATATATTTCTCTGTGTTTTGTACTCTGTGAAGTTCTTTTTTGTTTTTAGGACATGATATGCTTCACGCAGTGAAACAGCAACAGCAGCGGTTTAGTGACTTGCGTGAGCAATTTGCACGGAGACTTGCCAGTCATTTGAACAGCGTATTTGTCCAGCAGGTATTACTCCTTACTATTTAACATTTTCAGTCACCAACTTTTCCTGAGAAGAAAAACAATCCACCTAAAATTGGGCATATTCTATAATATACTCAGTAAATGAATGGACTGCTAGAAGCACTTCAGGCAGAGATATTACTAAGCATGCCAAGCTATAGTTGCCTACAGAAGTCTCTTAGCTTTTAAAAAAAAAAGGCACCTCTTTTTAGTGGATTTGCTGTCTGAATTAAATACATCATGTGATATATAAGGATTTCTTCTAATTTTAAAGCTTATTAATTGAGAAGAAAAGCACTGAATTTTTTTAAGGGTGTCAGATGCTGAGAATGTTGGAGTTCTTGCTGTCTGAACTTCAAGAGCTATAGAAAACCTCAGCAAACATACAAAGTAAAATGTCTAAACCTTGACTTTTGAGCATTATCTTGAAATATTCAGAAATCACTGTCCTGAGACTTGTTTCCTAAAGTCTTTTTTAGCATCAGTTTTTTAATTTCTGTATCTCTTTATCTCCAATTAGTTTGCTCAGAACTTTCTTCAACTCTGTAACAGGTCCCACTCTGTTTCAGTTCCAGTGAGTACATTGGGTTTGTTGCAAGCTTTTCTAACTAATTTTATGAGCTTGACTTACCTAACTAGCAGCTGCATCTTTGGCTTTACAAAAAGAAATTTGTCCTTTCTGATTGCAGAGCATCAGACTTATGCCCCTTCTTACTTCCATTATTTTTATCGGCCCTCAAGCTTTGTTTATCTGTTTGTGACCTAACGTTCCTCTGATCTGATCTCCAGAAATTGCTAAGAGACAGATTGAAATGTATGGAGGAAAAATATTTTCAGGAAATTGTAATATGTGAACAACTGTACAGATATTGCAATTGCGTGAAATTGTAATATTTATAAATAAAAATAATTTGATTTTTATACATATTAACACAAAGTTTTAGAAGTTTTAGTTTTCATGTATTAGTCTGTGTGCAGAAAATGGAGTAGAGTCACGATGGATAATTGTGTAGAAAATTCCATTTGAGATCACATGAATATTTGTCTTGCATATGGAAGTAGCTGTTCAACAGAATGACTGCTGATGTTCTGTTCTGAGGGTTTTACTTTTAAAAATGGTAAAAGATGATGATTATTACTATGTAATACTATGTGTATTTGATGAAATACTTCTAAAGAGAGTTTTTGGAGAATCTATTGCCAATTTGCCATTTTAAAATTTATTTATTTTTAAATTCTGGTACTAACAGTGGTCTCACATTGTCTTTCATATAAACTCACTCTGAAAAGTTTTCGCATGCTGTTAGCCGTGAGGTACTGATTAATAGATCAGATAAAATAGAGCAGATAAAATATGACCTCACTATAAGGTTAAGCAGGAAGAGTTCTTTAGCTGCAAGAGATGAGCCTCTGCAAAGCATTTCTGCTTCTTGTAAAAGAAGTCTGTGTTCTCCATTTTGAGGTACACATTCAAGTGTTGGACGCATAACAGATTTTTATCCATGTTTCTGAAAAGTCTAACTAAAGTACTTTAACATCTGAAGAGTTGTATTATTTGTTTAGAATATTTCTTTAAATTAAAGCACATCTTTATCTGCTTTATTTTTTCTGATTTCTAATTTAAAGCGGCAAACAGAAACATGATGATGTCTAAGCAGCTGCTAATACAAGCAAGACATATTCTGATTTGGAACTCATTAGATGGAAAACCAAAGTTGCATTGACATTTTGGCCAAAATATATTATTTTGGAAGTATGAAATTGTTCTTTCTCTTAAAAGCAGACAAACTCAATGCTGTTGTAAGATGTTAAGGTGCTTCATCTCCTTTACATAAAAATGAGAATAAATCTTAAAGGTTTTAAACAGAAATGCAACTTTGGATTGCTGTTCACTGAAGTGTTAAAAACAGTTAACAGTAACTGTTACTAACAATTAACATACTTGTCTTTATGGTGTCCTAATAATATTTGATTAACCTATTGTGTGTCTATAACAATTTGTTATGGTTGGTTGGTTGTTCATTGTGTTGGTTTTGTTTGTGTTTTAACAACCAGGTTCAGCCTTGAATTCAAAGGCAACTCTGGGCTTTCCAGCTTTGAAATGCAAAATAGCCTGAAGCTTTGAAACTATGAAATACTTTAATAACAAACTTGCAGTATCATTTAGTAACAGATCGTATAAATGTATGTGTAGTGAGAGGAAGCTTGCTAATGAGATGAAAGAACACCTTGAAGCTCCATAGTATTTTGGAGCAGACTTGAACAGGACATAGTTTAGAGTAACCAGAATGGTTAGTCCTGTGAAAAAGCTGGCTTGGAAAGAGATACTTACCTTTGGAGGATATTTGTCATCTGACTTTACGGAGAGTGTAAGCACTAGATAATCTTTAAGGTCCTTTCCAACCCAAACCATTCTGTGATTCGACAAAGTAGAACTCAAAGCTTTATTCAGAAGCTGGCATGTTTGCACAGAAGCATGTTGCATGTTAGTCTTTTACAAATAATATCAAGACTCGTATATATATAATCTGAATGTATTTTGGATGCTTTTAGGGCTTTTTTAATCAAAAGACTGATTAGTACCTAATATGATAGGGAAGGGTAAGCAAACGTTGCTTTAATTATGACTGCTATGCAAACTGGCTTCTGTTACAACTTAGACATAGAAGGCAGTTTTTGAACTGTGTAGCTTATATTCTGCCAACTTGTCATATCCAAGAAGGAGCTGCCCAGGAATGATTCCTCTGTCCTGACTTGTATAATCTACGTGCATGTTATACTACAGGAATTGGAAACTAATTAGGACAATCTTACTGTGCTGCACAGCACAAACTGTACTTAAGATGGAATCCTATTGCTGTATTTATTACAAGCCCAGTAAAAAAAAGGCTTTACAGAAAATATTAAATCCATTTTGAAATAAGTCAGTTCCTCCCCTTCGCTAACTGAGGGCTAATGGTTGTGTGTTCTGCTGTGTGGCTGAGCTGTGGTGTTACCTTGCTTGCTTCTGGAATTGTCCCAGAAACTTGTGATTTCAAGCAAGTAAAAGCTTAAAAAAAGCTAAATCATGTGTTGTTCAACCAATATTATGTGATCTTCACTTACAGGTGAGTGTGTTTTTCAGGAGCCAGAAAACATGAGGAGCGTGAAATTAGTAGCTTGCTGTTAAATGGATTGGTTTATGCTGCATGTTGTAAACTGTTTAACTCTAGTAAATGTTCACTGATAGCGTGTGTGTACCTACATTTGTGGGGAGGGAGAGAGAATGTATGAGCTGATGTTTTTAAGACTTGACCAAGGCTTGGCCAGAGTGGGCTAAAGTATGTTGACTTGGGGCAGACTTTCAGAGGTGTAGCATAAAGCTTATCACTAGCACCTAGGCCATGTGGTGATTACTGGAGACTTGAAATGTCTTATGTTGCATGGGAACATCTTTAAGATTTTTTTTTTCCTTAGAAAAATATCATAATCTCTTAGAACTTTTCAGAAACAATTGAACACTTATCATTATACCTTCACTCGGGTGTACTTTCCATTTACTGCAAAGTGGTAAACAAAAAGAGCTTTACAATGAACAAGCTTACTGAGACGCAGTACCTACAACAGCTGTAATATCTCAGATTTCATATTATATTAGGTCTCATTCCAGTCTGCATCTCTAGACTTTGTTCCTATGCAAGGTAGCTTAATGCTCCTCAGTTTGACTGAGATGCTGTCTTCATATTAAGTTTTTCAGGAAACTTCTAGTAGATCTGTATAGTGCTTCCAGACTTATTTTAATACTTTCTTTTATCAAGGGTCACGATCAGAGTTCTACTCTTGCCCAGCACTCTGTTGAATTGACACTACCCAATCACCACCCATTTCACAGAGATTTACTTCGATATGCTAAACTGATGGAGTGGCTTAAGAACACAGATTATGGAAAATACGAAGGGCTAACAAAGGTATGTGAAGTGTGCAGATGATGCTAGAGAATGTCCATAGTATACTTTTTTTGAGAGTCAAAAGAATTGCCCGTGTATATGTGTGTCCTTTAGTATTCCCTTATACTAAATTTAATTAAATGCTCCTCTTTTCCTGTTTGGAATAGGAAACTTCACTTTTTTTTTTTGGGGGGGGGAGTATTTGTTGCATCTGGTATTTTTCTTTTCCTTCAAGTTTCTGTGTCTCTGTTCTGAAGTCTCATAAGATATAAATATTAATGTAAAAAAAGTTTGCCATTTTACAATCTAGTAAGAAAAGCAGTTAAGCTATTTCATCCTGATGTGCTTACTGCCTGTGCAACATCTTTGTTTCAACAGACTGTTTCACTTGGAAATATCAAAAGCTTCAGAGGT
>JBCJKH010023112.1:0-29942 GCA_039877255.1 Loriculus beryllinus | reverse complement strand
CTGAGAAAGTTGGGGCTGTTCAGCCTGGAGAAGAGAAGGCTGTGTGGAGACCTCATAGCAGCCTTCCAGTATCTGAGAGGGGCCTATGGGGATGCCAGGGAGGGACATTTTGTTAGTGATTGTAGTCGTAGGACAGAGGGTAACGGGTTAAAACTTAAAACAGGGGAAGTTTAGATTGGATATGAGGAAGAAATTCTTTCCTGTTAGGGTGGTGAGGCTCTAGAATGGGTCGCCCAATGAAGTTGTGAGTGCTCCATCCCCGGTGGTGTTAAAGGCCAGGTTGGACAGAGCCTTGGGTGGCGTTGTTTAATGTGTGCCTTCCCTGCCCATAGCAGGGCGGTTGGAGATAGATGATCTTAAGGTCCTTTCCTACCCTAACTATTCTATGATTCTGTAAGGTATAATTTTTCTATAAGCATTTCCTATGTCTTGGAGATTTTGGTAACTGTGTGGTTAATGTATGTCTCTTATGTTAGCATGGGGATAAGCAGCAGAAGTTAGGATGGAGGGACTAATTGGTAGGATACTTGAGGGTCCATTCACATAGTTTCTCCCAGTCTGTAAGTGTATGAGGTCTTTCAAGTTACATAAAGGTCCAATAATTTGAATCTACATTACCTTAGTTCTTTTTAATAACTGATGTTAATTTAAACCCTGTTCTGCTTATTCTCTGTTGCTATTTTTATTTTGGTATTCAATTGAATGAGTAAATTGTCATAAGTCTCAATCTTGGCATATGCCAGTGTAAATAATCTTAGACTTCCTTCATACAAACACTGTAGATAACTCTTAGCCTTCCCTCATGCAAATGTTTTTGTACCAGCAACACTTAAAATTATTATGCAATTATCCAAATTCTTACTGAAGACTTGTAAATTAAAAAAAAAAAAACAAACCGAAACCCAAAAAACCCAACCAACCAACCAACAAACCGACCAAAAAAAGCCCACAAAAAAAGACCAAAAACCAAAAGACCAAAACCAAAACCATGAACCCCGAACCACCATCAAATAAACAAAAAGTGAGAACAAAAAACGCTAATAGTTATATTTCTGTGGAACTGAAGTCACAGTTAAATTAATAGTGGTAGGAAAGGAGACAGCATTGAAAAAAATCATACCAAATCTTTTTGGCCTTTCAGTTTGGACATTAAAAAGGAAGCATAGGTAAGCATAATTACTATTTGTAAGTAAAACTTGGTCATTCCATGATTCTGCAATGGAAAATGGTCATTTTTGCATTCTGTTGCAAAACTGTGTCAAGCTAGCTTGAAAAACTGGGAGCTGATATTTGCTTGAATGATTCCATTTGAACATGAGAAAATGTGGAAACTAGAAAGATAAAAAAGCAAGCTAAAGAGGAGAAATTGTGTCTGCATATCTTCAAAGACCAAAATAACCCAACGTTACAGACAGATTTTATGATGCTGATTTTTTTTTTTCTGAGAGCAAATATGAAATTTATAGAAATGAACAAGAATACGTATGCTATTTCTGAACACTACGGAAATAATCTAAAAATCATTTTAACAAATAATTAAAAATCATTAAAGTTATTATCTTTTAAAAAGTGATCATCACAATATTATTTAGCATCTCATAGTTCTGTTTTCTTTATACTATACAGAAAGCCAAAGAAATAAATGCAAAATACTTGCAAAAAATGATGAGCTGAATATAAGATGACATCAAGATTCTCTTCAGATTTCCACTGTTTTCCTAAATGTTTCTGAATACACGTAAGAACAGTATATTTACCTGAAGACACACAAATGAAATATTTTTCACTTTTTGTTTTGACAGGAAGAATATTGCAAGCTGCTTGCCATGGACTGATAATCTACACTAAAAGACATATGTGCCAGCTCATTGAAGGCAATAAATGTACTTATGTCATTGTTTTAGTCTTTAATACTCTCAAGAAAGTCAATACAGAAATATTTCTGCTGATCCCACAATTACTGTTTCTTTTAAGCTACTTTCTATGATGTTGTGACAAGGAGTCCCAGGATGGTTCTCTTAAAAGAACTGTTATTTCTGATTACTTTTATTCCAGAGGAACAGGAAGCGAGCAAGTATGAGGAAAAAAAAAAAATTAGGCAGAATCCAGGACCAGTTCCTTCAGATTGTTTTATTTTTAGAACTGCTTGCAGTATTTCTCATTTGTTGAGAACTATTTATATGAGCTTATCTATTGGTATTGCTATTACTGTTACTATGTCTATTATTATTAATTCTGACAATATATCTTTGTGATTTTCATCACATTTTCATCAATTTTGATAGACAGAAGTCATTATAGGTTATGAAAATTTGAGATGTGGGAGCATTTCCAGAATTCCTGGTCCATGTTTGGTCCTTGAGCACGTCATGACCATATTCATTTTCTCTTTTTCTGCTTCCTGAACTCATGTATGCACGAATGTGCATGCATACACACATATGCGCATACACAAACACACACACACTGCATCTATGCCTTCGTTCTTTTCTACTTTTAATGTGTAAAACCTTGAGGACAGAAGTAGTTTTCTAGAACCTTTGTTTCTGGTTATGCTGTTATAACTGTACACTAAACTTCTAAACTTTATATACTTTAAATAAGAGGAATTAATCTGATGTCTTAACATAATTAAGTCTGTATGTTTTTATATTATGCAATAATTTTCTTAAAAAGAAACCAACAAACACACAAACTTCTATATTTATGTATTATAATCATATTTCTTGGCGGAAAAAATGATATATGCATTACATCTCAGGCTGCATTAACATAAAACGCATCTGGAACAAAACTAGCACTCTAGTTATGAAAAGGCTGTACCAACTAAATCCCTAATATGTATCATGAGGTGAAGAGCAATGCAGTAGACATTAAAGTGCAGGACAGGGAGTCTTAATAATTTATAATAATATGAAACATGATATTTTAACTTAGAATTTTAAAGCAGAATTAGAAAATAATGTTTTGGAGTTTTCCTGTCTAATATATTTTTGACCATGCATATGCTTGCATTTGATTGAAGTATAAATCAGCCAATAGTTTTGAAAAAAACACATCTTGAAGGTCTTTTTTATTTTCCTACAGCACACAACTATAACACGTAGTAGATATTTTAAAATCTATTTAGCACAGTAGTTATCTTTTGTTGAAAAAAAAAAAAAAAAAAAAATTGGAAATCCCATCAAATCCTACCATCTATTCCTGAGAGAGATACAGTATAAATAGGCAGATTTAGCCAGTGAGGCACTTGAATACACTTGAATTCAAGTCACATAAACTCCTATTAACCTAACGGTCTGGATGGCAAAGACCATGCAAATAAACAAACAAACAAACAAACAAAAAAAACCCTCTGTGAATTTCAGGAAATAAAAAATAAATACACTCATACCTTGAGTGAAATTTCTCAGCTTCACAACTGTAGTAATGCTACATAACTCTGCCTGCAGTGGTAAATGAAAATAACTTCTCAGGCTGAAACTCCCAGGAAAATTTGTTTCTTGGAATTATTGTGTGACCTTGGAAAGCCATTAAGGTCTAGGTTGAAAAAAAAGGTCAGATCATCTGTTTCCTAACACAGAATTAAATACCTGAGTTAGGTGCCTAGGATTGCAATGTGCTAGATTTGTGAGAAAGAGATTTCACACAACCAGATTTCTTAGATGGACATTAACTTGATCCCTCAGTAAGAAAATACAGATGGCAAAATTTCTTAACCTCCACCTCAAGACTGCAAAAACCTCGCTAAGAAAATGTTTTCTTACACCATCAAGAAATGTGGCTCCTGATCCTAACATAAAAGCAGATGTCTCCATCTACTTTAAGGAAAATTTCACCCAGTGTTTTCCACATTTCCCACCGCCTCCCTCCCCCATTTAATTTGAAGAAAATGTGTGTTCTTTTAAGATGTCAGTGGTCTCAATTTTGCAGCAAATCATTCAGTGCAGGTCATCCTACTCAGGATGGGAAGACTTAAGTTTTATTCCTTCCTCTGCTTCAGGACAACTCAGTCTATATCTCTTTTGCTCAGGTACTGCTGTAATTGCTTTTACTTGTTTTGAGGAGTACTGGCCTCCTGACTCTTCCTTTTGAAGTTGCCCAACCATGCAAAACCCAACCAACAAGTAAGCAAACAAACAAGCAAGGGCTTCTTCCAAGAAGATGAGAAAGAAGAAGCATGAAATCAAAGTTTAGTGATTAAGTATGCAACCTGGGTTGCGGGGGTGAAGGTCTATTTATGCTTTTTCACCATAAGAGGGACTAGACTGCAAGTTCTTCCCTTTTCATTATTTCCAAGGCAAACCCTGGCTTTGGATTCCAGCTGGGTACCAGTGTGCCTTTCCTCAATGCCCAATCTGAGACTTCTGCAGCTTTACTATTCAAAACTGAGTACATACAGTGTTTTGGTATCTCATGAGCTGAGTGCCCAGAGCTGTTTTAAAGCCTGTTTTAAATTTTTAATTATATGGGCCTCAATCCTGCTTAAATACTGACAAAAATCTTAACTCTTCAAAGGAGCTAGGTCTTCTTCTGCTGAATGCCTGAGTCTCCCATTCCCCTTCAACACATGTACTTGGAAGCTATCATAAGGATGATTACATCAAAATCTACAGTCAGCAGGACTTCTTAGAATATACATATCTTATTTTAACCTCCTTTACTTTTGTCTAACAGTGCAGGGGATATCACACTTGAACAGCACCTGGGCTACTTTGACTGAAAAATGTCTTTTTGACCCATAAAGAACATTGTCACTTTGTCATGTAAATCGTTGAGTTTTATATCCTGGAGAAAACAGACGGGGGAAAAAAAAAAAAAAAAAAAAAAAAAAAAGAAGCTTTAACATTTTAAGTTTTTCATGTAAATTCTTGGTTTTGTCCTTACCTGAAGAACCACTTTTTGGTCTAACACTAAGTAGAATGATTTAAAATGTGCAAATGATCAACATTATTTGATAGCATAAATGACATTCTGAAAAACAGTGCAATGAAGCAGAAAGAATAAGTCTCAGTAGGGGTTTATGTCTGCCTTGCAAGTAGCAGATGAAATATCCATTTCTTGCAAATGTTTTCATCCTTTCTATTCTCCGAGCCCTTCAGCCGCAGTCTGATTCAATAGCTTTTCTTGCAATGGAATATAAGTGTTTTAAGTCTTTAATATGTGTCTCAGAACTCCTATTTTGTTTCTGTCATTTAGTCATGTCAAGTTCTTCACATCCTGACAGCAAGACCAAACAGGCAATCACATACATTTTTACTCATACAAGAGTAAAAATAAAATCCTCTGCATCAAAAAAAAGAAAAAAAAAACCCCAAAAAAATCAAAACCAAAACAAACAAACAACAAAAAAAAAAACAAACCAAAAGATGAAAGAATGAGCAGGGCAGATACTGCCCTGATTGCAAGCTGGCAAAGAAATTGTGTATTTGTCTGCTCTTTTGGTATAACTAAACAAAAATTCTGGAAAGAAACAGAAAAGAATCTGTCTTTTCTTTTTTTCAGGACCAACTTTCTGTTCTCCTTTATTAACATTATTTTCATGCACAACAACCTTCTTGAAGTGCAAGTAAAATGTTCCCCCTTTGTGCTCAAGAGTCAGGGGAACATGTCTCACTAGAATAAATGCCAATATTTGAAACTGTCACCAGAGCGCAACTATTCTGCAGAGCATCTCCTTGGTCTTCAGATGTAACGTCTATTTACAAATGTGTGGATTACATCTCACTCCTTGTCTCACCTGAACCAGTAATCACACATGTACAAAGCTGATTTGTATTATTTTATTATGGTTTTATTAGTTTTACAACATAAATTTCACAAGTTAGGTATTGCATATGAAACATACATATGATGGAACACAAATATCTGCAGTGCTTGAGGCTAACTTTTTTTGAAAGTCAGTATTTATTTGAACCTTTCTTTCTTAGCCTCTTACATTCTCTTTGCAATAAAACACTTTAAAAACAAGAGTGGCTATGGAATTGCTACTAAGAAAGACAGACTAAAAAACAATTTTTATTTCCACGGGATACATCATTAGAAGCTTAGGGAAACTGTAGACCTAACTTCCACAAATTAATTGGTGTAATAATTAGATACACAGTGCATGTACATGAACAACATGCTATATATCAAGAAAAAAAAAAAAGGACAAAAAAAGTCATAGGAGTACATGCATGTGTATTTATACCTAATCATGTTCCCCAAGAACAATCAATATGATTTCAGTTACTGAGTTTCACTGATGTATAGATTTATATGATAAAGGAACAAATACTATTTCTTCTGTTTCTGCCTCTGTGATTTACCAAAGAAGTAATTTTAGGTTGGTACATTTGTAGCACACTTTTCAGCCTTGAGTATGGGAAAGTAAAATATGTTTTTAACTTGTTTGATATTTTTCTTTGTGAATGATGATGGACAAGCAATGTATCTAGCCAGAACATATAAATATTTTAGAACATTATAAAAAAATGTGTAACAATAAATGAAGCAATTACAAACAACACTGAAAACAGAAAAGGATATAGAAGAATACATATTTTTCAAAGGATGAGTTTTAGAAAGAAATTGGAACTTACAGTTTCTTACTTCATTGCAGTTATTCTCTTAATGACATCTATTGTAGTTCTTATGACACTAATACACAGGAAAATCATGTATATTTGTATATTATTTGACTGTGTACATCGCAGCATTAAGGGGAATCATGATGATTCCTTCAGGAATATAAATCCAGATAACTATTTTCCTTCTTATGCTACCTTCCAATTAATCTATTTAAATTGTTGCAGGGGTTATCTGGGCATGGAACTCATATGAAGTGACAGCAAGACTCAGTCTTGTCTGCAGCCAATACTATTTAATAATTAAATATTGTGCCTTTTGGTCCTTACATTGAAGGAAAACCTAATGTCTAGAATCATACCATTGTATTAGGATATTAAATTTTCTCCTCTCTGAGAGCAAAGTTCTAAACTTCAATTTACGGAGGAACTTGATCTGCCGGGTTTTAAGGGGAGAAAAGCAGAAAATAAGTTAAAATTATAATAATTGTATTATATTTAGCCTTATAATTTAGTCTTTAGTTTTATTTTCTTTTCCTTTTAAATAATACTACATCAATACAATCATATTTGATTCAGCTGATTCATGCAAATATCTTCAGTGCATCTGTGTGAGATTATTTTTATCATAATTCTAGATACAGATACATTTGTATAGTCCAGATTTACTTGTCAGTTCAGATTTTAAGAAAAACTGAACAGGCAGTGGTATAGAATACACTAATGTATCACATTAATGATAATGATAGTAACTTCACTCTGAGATCATTAGAATCTGGGGTCTAACAGAATCTCCCTATAGATAATAAGAAATAATCCTGTAGTCATTTTATTTCTCCATTCATTCTTCTCCACTAATATGAACAAAGTGAAATGTCTTAAGCATATGACTTCTAAGTGCTCCAAAAATAGAAAAGCTCACAGAAGGTGCTCACTAAAGCACTATAAGAATGTTCTTCATAAAAAGTACATGATGCTTGCTTGCATTTGAGAGGAAATATATTCATAGAATCATAGACTCATTAGGATTGGAAAGGACCTTAAGATCATCTATCTCCAACCCCCCCTGCCATAAGCAGGGACACCCCACACTAAACCATGCCTCCCAAGACTTCGTCGAACCGGGCCTTGAACACAGCCACGCTCCTTTTGATGCAGCCCAGGATACGCTTGGCTGCCTGGGCTGCAAGCACACACTGTCGGCTCATGTTCATCTTCTCATCGACCACCACCCCCAAATCCTTCTCTGCAGGGCTGCTCTGAATCTCTTCTCTGCCCAACCTGTAGCTGTGCCTGGGATTGCTCCGACCCAGGTGTAGGACCTTGCACTTGGCATGGTTAAATTTCATAAGGTCACCAAGGTCACCTTGGTCTTCAGTCTTTTGTGGTTGTCATTGTTTTTGTCTCAAATTGTTCCCTGTTGTTTGTAACCTGTCAATTACTTTGCTGCCTTTGATACTACCTCTGAGCTTAAAAGTGTGTTGCCTGTTTACTTCAAATTACTGGTGAAGATGATGTTTACCTTACAGCTTTTTCTAGCACTTAAATGTGATGTGTGGTGTGGTTGGTTTTTTTTTTTTTTTTAATTAATAAAGAAAAATGGGAGATGGTATTTTTCACCAGACTGCCAGTGTATGCCATCCCCATTTCCCTTCTGTATCTCTTTGCTTTTCACAAATGTATTGAAGCAGCTGCTTCTGAAGTCTTGTGTGAAGTGCAGACCCAGGGAAGGAGCCTGGAGCTGACTCCTTAGCAGCCAGGACTAAGAAACTGGTTAACTGGGGAGGTGTTAGCTTCTGGAGCAGCTGGGAGCTTTTGGAGGCTGTATAAATTGCATGGCAAAAGATTATAATTTAGAAAATTCAGAGATAGAACCACTCTAGGCAAGTTTTCAAGCACCAATATGTTTCTCAGTTGAGCAGAATGGTCTTGCTTGAAGGGTGCTCAAGGCAGCTTGAAGGGTGTTTTGGAGGTGGGACACTTCTCAGCTGTTTGTCAGACTTGCAAATAACTGGCCAATAAACAGCAGTAAGACTGAGAATAACAGTCTTTGAAATGTAAAATGTCTGCTTAAATGGGAGGTAGACCAGATGCTGTGCTTTCCTGGTGTTTTTTGGGGGGAGGGGGCTTCACTTGGAAGATGGATCTCAGCAGAGATAAGATCTCCTGGAGATGGTGAGTAACAGCAGGAACTACTCACATTTTCTGAAAAGCTTCTTTATGTAATGTAGGTGAGTGGGAGGAAAAATTGTGCTGCCTGTCATCTTGCTTATTCTACTTGCTTTACTCTTTTGGGAAATAGGAAGTTCTTTGGACTGTTTTGCTAGAGGTTTGCAGTAAGTTTGAAAGCATCTGATAGCTTTCCAGACCACTGAGTTTTTCAGCTGGACAGCTGCTCTAAGTAACCTGGGGTTTAATGTTCCAGAGAGCACCATATAGGTCCTGGTAAATGTTTCTCATGTTTTTGGCATGTCACTAATGCATGGATTCTGTTGTTTTAAAGCTCATATTCACATAACATTAGTAAGCATATATAAATATATATATGCATTGCCAATGTTGTTTTCAAATATTATTTTATTGCAGCTACAGCTGCAGTAACCAGTGGAGCTGTTAACCAGCTGCTGCGGGTGGATGCAAGAGTTGTTCTGAAGTGGATCACAAAGAGTCCTTAGGGGTGCTTGCTTTCCTCAAGACGTTGTACTGTTGCAGTGGAAAAGCTGATGGGCTTTGAGGGTCTTGCTAAGCACACAGGTGCGTGAGATTCAGTGGTTGTAACACAGTTTGGCTTTCAGAAAGTCTTTGATGAAGCTCTCCAAGTTACTGAAGGAATGAAGTTGCTGTGAAATTGAAGAAAGAATTCTCTTATAGGTTGGAAGATACTTAAAGAATAAGAAGCAAAGGACTTATCACTAATGTATCAGGGTAGAGAAGAGTCAGCAATGGGATCCTGCAGGAGCCAGTTGTGGTATTAGCTTTGTTCAGCAATGTTGTGGTCTAAGCCCAGCTGGTAACTCAGAACCACACATCTGCTTGCTCACTCCCTCGCCTTCTTCCTCCCCAGCTCCTGGAAGGATGGAGAGGAGAATTGAAAGAAGGGTGTGCAATGACAGCCCAAAACACAATCAGGATGCAGGTGCCATCAGATCTGCTGAGATCAGTATGGGGACAAGCAGCTAGAAAGTTAAGAGCAGCTGCCTGGAGAGATTGGGGCTGACAAGACTACGACTCTTCAGTTGAGAGGGTGAAGCCAAGGGGAAATATGATCAAGATTTACACAGCCATGAAGGTAGTGATAGACTAAATGCAGTGATGGGGAGCGTGCACTGGCACTAGTAAATGAGAAGAGCTTCTCTAAGTAGCAGAGGGTGAATATCTGATGCCTATCCCTAAGGAAGCTGTGGAGGCAAACCAGACCGTGGGTACATAAAGGGATTAGACAGCTTTATCTGCAGACCTGAAAGGGAAAATGGAGAGGATGTGTTTCCTTAATGAAACCCTTATGGATGCTCTGGGAATGTGGGAGGGTCTGAGTTGCAGGCTAGCTCTCTAAAGAGTGTCTGGGATTGCAGCTGCTGAGAGCTGCTATGCTATAGATGGGCCATTGATCTAACTTAATTGGTTTCTCCTTGTGCAAAGTGATGACTTCCTTCTTTCAGAGGATTAGTTCTCTGGTGAAATCTCATTTAACAACCTGATGCAGCAGAGTAAGTGCTGTGTACAGTGCCTTTTCTTTCAAGAACTGGTGCTTTCTTGTTTTTAGGTTCTTAGTCTTGATTAGCACATTCTGTTCCAATCCTAACACCTTAATTTAGAAAAACAAGAAGGTGGGAGACAATTATGAGAAAAAGCTTTCCCCTCAGTTCCTCCCACTCTGCTTCTTGTATCTCTTTTTTCCACTCATGCCTTTCAGCAGTACGATTGCATCTTTTCTGTAACAAAAACCTTCGAGCTTTGTGAAACAGAGATGATCACCTAATACAGTTCCATATATTAAATTATTTTATTTAGTGCCCTATCCTATGGGTCTGTCATTGACGTAATCTTTATATTTTTAAAAAGGTTTTCAAATATGTGCTGTGACTTTAGAGTTGTAATAAGAGAATTCTATGCTCAAAGCTACTTGGAGTTGGAGTGGATGGCTAAAATACTTCCTGTTTCTCAGTTTTCTCAGCACATTAGCTTACTAACATGATTGTACGGAAGTGTTAGGTTTATTTTAAGGCCTTTAGTATGTTTAGTCGCAGGATGCCATAACTTTTGAGTATAAGACATCAGCACATGCCAGATGGTAAGTACCTGAAATCTGTTAGCCTATGGAGTACCTGTCTAAAAACATTGACCCCTTGGGTAATTTCAGTGGGCTCTCAGTCTTTTAAATCTCTTGTTTCAGGAAGTTAAGAAGGATGTAGAACCCAAGGATGATGCCGTACCGGTCAGGAGAGAGAAAGCTGGCAATGTAGCCAGTCTTGTGCAGCGTATGAGCAGCTATGGGCTTCCAGCAGGAGGATTTCAGCCTCATCCCCCATCCAAAAGCTTCAAGAAGAGTACGTAGTCTTTCCAATTCCTTCAGTTGTGTAAACTACTGATGTGCATTTTTTTCTTTTAATAAACATGAATTATTTAATGTCTGACTTAGTTTTAAGATTGTACAGAAAATTAGAGACATAGGAGGAAAAGCTTTGATTCTAAGCAAATTCTGTTCCTGGATGCATGGACAGAAAACTTACATGTACTTCTCAACAGCAGCAATACGGATGAATTTTCCTGGGAACAGGATTTAGCCCTTTCCACATTCCAGAGACTTGATCTGTAACTTCATGTGAGCTGTGCTTGTATTGTGTCAGGTACCTGAATGAGAACTGAAGGTCTCTTCATGATAATCAAAAATCTTCCTGTGGACATTTCTTTTAATCATGAAAGTTTTGCTGGGAATTCAGGGTTTTGTGACAAGGAAACATCCTGACAAGGACATCTTGTTTGGTAGGCTTGCTTTTAGTGTGAAGTAAGGTGGAGTTGGTAGTGTCAAAGAAAAATAGTGGTGGCCTTCCTTTGGTTGTAACTGCAGCCCTCAGGATGGTCAGGAGTACAGACTTAATGCCTCTCTGTGTGTGGTCTTCTACATTTTAATGCCTGTATTTAAATCAAGGTGACTAAAGCCTAAAGCAGAAAACTTAATGTTCCCTGTGTCCAGAATATTGTTATTTATACGCGATATTTAAACTGTTATTTATACTTGGACACTTCAGTCTTAAAAGAGAAACTGGTTTAAATTACTCTGGCTTCCTTTCTCTTACAAGTCATTGCAAGCATTTACTATTTAAGCTTTCTTTAAAAGAAAGAATTCAGAACTTACTGTTTCTGGTATGTTTATACTTGGAAGTTTTGCCCATAAAAGGGTAAGAACCACTAGCTGTCTTTTAAAACCCTAAAATGGGACCACCAGATTAACAAGTTTGTTGAAACCATCTTCTTGGCAACTAAGGATATTACCTTAAAAATCACTTTGTGACTCTGATCTCTATATGCGTATTTGAAACAGCACATAAGTGCCTGTTAGATGCTTGCATCAGTAGGCTTTTAAAAATCTATCCTGAAAGATTAATGCTGTTCCTAGACTAATGCAACAAGGCTCTGAAAGGGAATCAACATGATCCTTACCGGTCCTTCCAACTAGGATTCCATGATTCTATGAAGATGATCTGATACTAGTTCAGAAGTTGCCTACTCATTTTGCTTGTCTCCAAAACCCTGGAATGATCTCATATACAGCATGCCTTGTGCTGGTGGCTGTGGCAGGGTAATAGGTAAAATGTGGGTCTCAAACTCTGCAGTTCTCTGGCTAGTCTCATTCTCCTAAAAGAAAATGGTGTTCAAGTACCTTCCTTTAAGCACACAACTGTTTACTTGGTGCAATGGCAATCTCTGCTTTGCCATTTTACTTGCTGTTCACTCTTTCCTGGAAGACTGTTTAAACAGTTCCCGCAGATCCTGTTTGCTCTGTGCCTGAGCAATCATTCACTCTCTTCAAAAGGTTCCCAGTGCTTTGTTGTCTTCCTGTTTCTGGTTCCTAACCTGTGGAAATGAGGTTTACAATGTTAAAAACTAAGTTAAGCTTCTTTGACAGTGAGTTGCCAGTGTGCAGTGAGGTAGGTTGTCTCTGCCTGGGACATCCCTTGCGGTTTTTTTTTCTCATGTGCAGCTCTCTTGGGTATTTTATATCAGCTGGGTAGTAAGCTGCATGTTCTATTCCTGTCAGTTAGATGGCTGCCTTTATTCACCAAAAGGAAAATACAAAAGGTGTGTTAAATTACAGTAAGAAAGGGATCAATTTGGTTTACTCCATACAAAACAAATAAAACCTGAAGCCAGACAAGTTGTTTTGGAAACAATTGCTTGAGGGCTTGCAGCCCAGTAGTCCTGCAGCACCATGTGAAGCTGGAGTGGAGTTTTCCAAGCAGATTGGTTAGCTTTCTAGGTTAGTCTAGGGATTTTCAAAACTGGAAGGCAGTACTTCCTGAACTATATATCACTGAAGTCAGACCTCAGGTGAGAGTGAGTTCTGCAGGTGAAATGCATATGTGGGCTTGGTTTTTCCCCCTCTTCCTAATGTAGATAGAATTACAATATGAAAAGGAATGCTGAGATCAGATTTATACCAAATGGCCATGACTTTTAAATTTGCCTTTTTCTCTGGTATCATTTAATCTTATACAAAGGAGGAGCCCTGAAAGCGCTGTAGGAGGTAGTAAAGGCCAGTGAACCATTTACTGCAATTACTGTTAACCTAACAATCCTTCTGGGCTAATGTACGAGTTTCAGTGGAGTTAAAAGAAGGGTGTATTAGGTGGGCAATTATGTGTTACTAGAAATAACCCATAGAGCTTCATTCTCCTGGTTTATTTGCTTCCTGCCCCTTTTATGTTCTTTAGAGCACAGACCATATGCCAGCATGTAGAAAATTGTTGTTTTGGTGAGCCCTCTGTCTCACCTCTGTCTCACTGAGGATGCTGGATAAGGCGGTCTTCCAAATTACTTTGGTCTTTCAATGCTGCTATAATAAGACAAGGATCAGTCTTGGAAGCACTACTTTTGTTCTGAAATATTTTTACCCAGCTAATCTTAATTGCTGAAGCTTGAGGATGGATGGAGGGCAAAGTATAAGAGAGTATGGAAACTATACATCTTCTACAAGCTTAAATTTTGCCACTTCAAACATTTATTTCATATGTTCACCTAAAGTGTGGCAGATTTATTTTTAAGGAGTTTAGAGATCTTGTGTGGGTCATAGCACAGAATGACAGTTGCATTCAAAATCATGCTGGCTGCTCTGTTGTGGAAAAGGTCTGAAGGCATGGCTGCTGGTTTAAAGGAGAGCTCTCTGGGTTCAGCTGTAGCATTGCTCCAGGGTATGTGCAGAGTAATTGGGCAACTGTAGATTGACACCACTCTGGCTGTAGGGATTGTTGGAAGCCACATCAATGCTTTCCTCTCTTGGGATGTCACTTTTGTCTTTTGATGCCTGTGAGGCTTTAATGTTATGTGGTAAACATCTAAAGACTGCACTGTGTTTTAATTTTGCCTTTGTTAATCACTGCTAATTGAAGCTTAGGTTGAAATTCTCAACTCCATCCTGGTACTGAGAAAAGGGAGGGGGTTTTCACTGACAGATAAAAATGATTTGGATTTTGAAATATGAGCCAAACAAATGTTAGCATTACCTCAGAGCTGTAGTTAGCAAAGTCTTTGTTAGGGGACAGAAAAGCTGTTGGCATTTCCCTGTTGTGCAGAACAAAACGTGTTACTTCTTTCAAGGATTGCTCAAGACTAGAGGCTTAAATTTGCACATTTTTTTCCAAGCAGGTGCTAACACTGTAACTGGCAGTGGTTGTCATTCCTGCAGATTATACTCAGGAAACACCTTGAAAACTCATTGTAGTGCGGGGTTTATCTGACTTGCTTGTGTGAACATGTTTTCTATAGCATGTCTGTGACTGGCAGCATTGTGTTAGCTTGTAATCGGCACTCTGTGAGGCTCCCTGATTTTCGAGTTCTAAGATACGGCTTGCTAGTGACACAAGCAAGCTGGAAAACCAGCAGCAAAATCTGCATAGCTGTTCAGGTTGGTTTTTTTGGTTTTCTGGTCAGATATAATCCTCAGGAGCTGAAGAAATCTTGTTTTCCTTTGCAAGAGTTTTTATGTCTGCCATTTCCTTTGATTCAGGGTCCAAGAAGCGGCAGTGTAAAGTGCTCTTCGAATATGTCCCACAGAATGAGGATGAGCTGGAACTCAAGCTGGGGGATGTGATTGACATCAATGAAGAGGTAAGCTGTTTTACAGAGCTGATAGCCTTAGAAGAATAACATGGGAATTAGTGTTTTTTAAGGTAAATTTAGGAGTTCTTTTAGCATCTAATCCTAAATCAATTGAATGCAAGATGTTAGGAGAAGCATTTGATCATCACAGTAATAAATTATCTATTACAGTTTCCTTTTTCAAAAGATTTTTACAGTTCTTTGGCCTTGTTTGTGGTCCTGTTTTTTAAGATGCTTATGCTAAAACTGTTCCTTTAAGTTGACATACTCTTAAATCAGTTTAGGTGAAAAAATGTTATTTGACCTGATTTTTTCAGTCTCATGCTTTCTTGCAAACTCACTGAAGCTTTGAACTGATGTAGTAACAGTATTAAGCACAGAAGCCTGTATCTGTAATATATCCAGCCACTTGGACAAAAATATGGAGCATACAAATGCACTCAACAACATGTTATTTTTCTATTGCCTTCCTTTTTCACTGGGTAAGAAATACAGTTAAAGATATATATTGATGTTCAGACTGTGATGGCAATGGCCCTCTGTATTTGAGTAGGTGTTTAGGGTGGAGGTTTCTTTTCCAACCTACGTGCTTCCTTGGTATCTGTTCCATTCAATGCCAACTTATTCTATTCAATACCAACTTGCGTTGTGGGAAGCTTTTGAATATGTGGGAAGAGTGCTTCTTACAAGAGTGAAATCTGTCAGGGAGCCTCTAGAAGAAACCAGAGCGACTGTGGAAGGAACCTATCCCGAGCTAGCTGGAAAGCTTCTGCATGTCATGCTCTGACTTTCACTGCACCATCTGTTCTCACTACCTTCCTGAGGCTCTGAGGAAGGAGATTTCTTCCTGGCCATGTGTCTTGGGGTCCTTTGTAAGTAGCTTCATGAGACTGTTTCTCACATTCATGGTCTCTTTTGAAGAGAGTATTAATTCTTCAGGATCCTGATGTTTACCAGGAAGGTCTCTTCCATTCTCCTAACAAGGAAGAAGTTATGCCTTTAGATGCATTTGCGCTAATGGTTTATAGAATTGAATAAACAGAGTGAGTGACTTGTAAAACCTCTTCATCAAAATCACAGATTCATAAGGACCATTGTGAGTGGGTGTTTTGTAACTGAGTGCTCCTGGATAACCTCACCAGTTTGATTTGTGAATAGTGCCTGTGCACAGCAGTCATGACTTCATTCAGATGGTCCACCGAAAGCATTTATGAGAGGCAGCATGTGCAGTAAGCTGTTGCGGAAGCTGCTGTTTCAAGTCACTTGCGTAAACATCTGGAATGATTTTGGGAGTGGTGTTCAGTGTGAGACAATACAGATGAGCAAATAGTCAAATAGAATAAAAAGACAAAGCATTTCCTCCTCTGGTTTCTTAAGGAAACATGGGTTTTATTTCATTCTTGTATTCCCTCCCCCCCCAGTCCTACCAGGTAGAAAAAATACTGTAGCCATTTCACAGCTTTTATGCAGTTTGCATGCTGGTTTTATGATGGTGTAGAATAGACCTGACAGGCGCAGTTTAAGTCTGCTTCATAAAACTGTATACTGATAAAACAGAAATGGGGAAAAAAGGTAGAAAATACATTCTATTGGTTGTGCAGTATGCTGGGGTACCTCATCTTGTTATCTTGTCTTCACTGCTATGAGACGATTCAATTCCATTTATGTGTAAAAGGTGCAATTTATATATACACAGATAATGCATAACTGTTACGTCAAGCAAAGATCATTTGGTCACTTTTTTAAATGGGGAAAATAGGAACATGTGGGGTTTGAGTGCAAATTACGTGCACAAAGTGTACATGATAAATGTATCGTTGCTGTAAAACCTTGTTTCTCCTTTGTTTTCCTCCCACTTGTGTAGATGTGGTGCTAAATAACAGATTTATTTTTGTAGTGTTTGCATGCTGTGTTATCAAGCATACTCAAAATTCACATGACCCTGCTAGTAGAGTTCTGCAAAACTGCGAGTTTTAGCTTTTCTTTTTTTTTTTCCCCTCTCCTTTTTGTTTATAAGTCTGAATTTTCATTGTCTTACAGAAATAAGTTGGTGGAGTTCACACTAAAGTACTGGTGTGTGTACCTAAGCTGTAACTCCTTCTTGTGGAAATCGTATCATTGATAAGATTTTGAAATGGAAGATACGAGTTGTGAAATTGGACCTTAGCAATACAGATGACAGAGATGCAGAGATATGCTCCACCAAATCATGTAGAACTTTTTAAACCTGTATTTTAATGACGATTAAAGATAACTTTTCTGGTAACACAGCTTGTCCATAGTCAAGTTTTTTTAAAAAGTGGTGAGGAAGCAAAAGCAAATATGCTCAAGAAATTGCTGTTGTATTACTGATACTCTCTGAATTGGCATCACTTTGCCTTGCAAGTCTGTAAACTGCTTTGCTGAACTTATTTCTTGGCAGAAGAATAAATGTATGCTCCAGTTGGTTTCTGTATCGTAAGCATTAAAAGTCCCTTTCTCATGGCTCTTGGGTGTAGTATGGGTGAGTCAAGTCATTTGAACGTTAATTTTCTGTTTATGTAAAGCACGAGGTGCTGGGATCTGGTCAACACTTATAAGTAAGTCCGGTCAACACTTATAAGTAATCTGTGCTTTAAATTTGTTTCAGACGACCAGACTCTGAATCTGAACCATCCACAGCTAAGGTATATTTGAGCAAAGGAAAGCCTTTAAAAGTAACAGTGCTCTTTTCGTCACCTATCTGTCTCTATAGCTGCCAGGTTTTGCATGCGTCCTCCTTGCTTGGAGGTAGGCTGGTGTCTAAACCGTGCCTGTGTGTCAGGCGTAGTGACCTACTAAACAAGGCTGAAAAAGGATAATGCAAACAACTGCTGTTTGCCTTTTGTTTGTTTTATCCTCTTATTGCTTTTCTTTCCTGTCTAAAAACAGCTTTCCAGCCCTGAAATAGCAATCAAAATGAAATATTTTGAAAATATATGTTAATCACATTTTTTAAATGGTGCTTATTAGGCAAATACATTTGATTTATTTAAGACAATGTCACCTATGTATGCACAAATGTTGTATGTTCTGCTTTGGACCATGGGGTATTCCCAGTGTAAATTACAAGAATCCAAGCACATAACTGAGAGCTGGAGTCATTATGTTCCCTAATTCCTGGATAAGTTTCTTTTCAGTGCAAAAATGAGTGGTTTTGTGAATAGGAAAGCCAACAAAATTTGGCATCCAGTAGACCTCTATTCTTAGGACTGTTGTTTGGCACCATAGAATCATCATGTATCTTTGTTACCATCAACAGCTGGCCAGTTCTGATGTGAAAGTGTCTGTACCTTCTGACCCAACTAGAGCCAGCATGTGCTATTCAGCCAGTTGCCTCCTCCTAGAAGGAATGGGCAGCTTAATTTTCTGTTACTCTGATGTCCTGAAGGACTTTTCTCTGTTCTATTCAATATTACCTGTATGAATTATATCTTTGAAACTTGGGTCTTTCGATCAAAATTATCTGAAACTGTTTAATGGGTGTGAGGCCAGCGGGAGTAGCACTGGTAGAAGAAACTACAGACACAGGAAAAGACAGCAAGAATCCATAAAAATTTCCTGAGCCAGGTTAAAAGTTGCATCTTTAGTAATAAAGTGATATTATAAACAGTGATATTTTCTTCTTCTGTTAGACATGTAATGCCTGTTATGCTGTTTTACCTTCAGAAAGTTGAAGGACATTTTGCTTCTGTTCTGGATTAATTGGCTGGTCTCATGTTTCAGGATCATTGATGAAGTGACAGTAAACTGTTCTCTTGCTCTTCTTTTGTGCCTATTATTTCTACATCTTTGCAAGGCTTCTTTAAAGAGAAATCATGGTCATTTGAACTTCCCAAAGTCGTTTGTAGAGTTTTATAAATGAAGCATGAGTGGAATTTATAAAAAAAATCCTTTTGCTTTATTGGTAATGTACCAAATATCTCTACACAGGTAGAAGAAGGCTGGTGGAGTGGCACACTAAATGGCAGGACAGGGCTGTTTCCTTCAAACTTTGTGAAAGAATTGGAAATTGCTGATGATGGAGAAACACAGGACTCTCTGGATGACACAGGTGGTATTCTGTTGTATACCTTTAAAGTCATTTTGGATCTCAGGTACAATTTGGAGTGTAATGGTTGTATTGCAACAAAAGATGTCAAGAATTCAGGCTTCCTAAAAATGGGGAGTACTGAATTTAATTCTAGAAAATGCTGATGCTAGCTATGAAGATACCTGTCCTGCTCTCAATGCACTTTTAATAAAATTAAAGTCTTGCAAGTGCATATTCTGCATTTATAATAATAATAAATATAAAATTATTCTTTCATTTCGTAGCTTTTCTCAATCTTTTTTTTGCAGACATGGGGTTCTTTAACACAGAACTTAAGTGTTTAACTCTGTCAGTTGAGAATTAAAACTTGAAATGAGGCTCTCTATACTGTCCTGATTCAACTTAAAAAGAATCCTGAGAAGGGGTCCCTGGTTCTTCACTGGTTTAATCTAACAATAAAATGTTTTTAAGGCAGTGCTTGCATTTAGCCATTCTTTTGTGGCTGTATAGCTTCAGCAGAAGCAGTCTGAGTGCTGAATGGTGCCAGGCAGGTGGATGCTTTACAGGCAGTTCCTTGTTCCCTTGAAACTGCACCTTAGGTGCCTTCTGTCTATGAAGACCTATTTGAAGACTGGGGACTTGTGACATGATACTGGTAGAATGGCAGTGTTCTTTAGGAGCAACATCTTAATGTAAGTTAATCGATGCTTGAAGACAGCTGCATAATGTTCAAGGGGAAAAGTGATTTTTTTAAATTTTTCTTTTTTTCCTTTCAGTAATGCTCACTCTCATGTACAAGATGTTCAGTATTGAATGTTTCTAACAAGGGTTTGTTCAGAGGTAGGGGAAAAGTCTGGCTTGGATTTTCTTTTGATTGCTAAATTGTGGAAATAATTGCAGCAGCATAAACTAAAAGCTGCTTGACCTGAGCAGCCCCAAATAGCTCAGCAGCTGTCTCCTTGGAGGTCAAGTTCCTTGAATTAGTGGGGCCTGGAGAGATGAATTTAGAAATGGGCATGTGTTGGTCTTAATTCCTGAATACAAAGATTCGTGCAACAGAACAGTAATTTCAAGTAATTGTATTTACTGGCAGAAGGTTATGATTTTCATAGTTATGATTTTCAGCCCCTCACATGCCCAGAGGTTATATTTAACTTTCAGTACACTCACAATCAGGATTTCAGGTATCTGCTAGCTCTCTCCTTACCACTGGGAAACAGTAAATGTCCTGTTCACTGAGCTATGGTCTTTCAAACATGCAACCTTTTCAATGAAATATCTAGCTACCCTTTTAGGTATGTAAGATGGATATAACTGAGTAGTAACTCAGTTGAGAAAAAGTGAGATACTGAAATTAAAAGCCATGTATTGTGAAAACCCCATAAATTTATGGTGGAGGATGAGGCTTTAATCTCTATTGCAATTTCCAGAAAATAACTGAAAAACTAAAAAACGTGGAGACTATTTTGAATTTGGTTTCAAAAAGATCTCTAATTTCACATTACCATCTCCTGGCATTCTGCATGTGGAAATAGTTTACCCATGAATACTGGTTTGTAGCTTTTAACAGATTTGATTGCAACTTAGAAGGAAATGAAAAAATAATAAAAACAACCAACCAAACAACCAAGCAAAAAAAAAAAGGAAGCAATAAAGGTGTGAGGTGTTGGTGGTAGGGATATAGGTATCTTAGAGGAGCTTAAAAGCTCTTTAATTACATTTTTTCAGAGTGAATAAATGTTGTTTCTCAAGACTGAAAGTTTTAAAGAGTACTTAGCCACTGGGAGATAACACAAGTGTTTATCTCTGCCAACTATATCTGATATGAATGCTGAACTCCCTTAAAACAAGGTTTAGGTTTTATCAGGTTAAAAAGCTATTTAAATAAATTTGCAGTAAACTTTTCAGGTATTTTTGATAGTGTATTTTGAGCAAAAGGAATATTTCACTTTGGTGCCATGAAAGGCATCATTTGATTGCTGAGACACCAAATGATGTGCTGAAATACAGTTGTTTTTTTTTTTTCTCCCCGTGGCTGCTGAAACATAGTAGGACTCATTATGTACCTTTACTGATTATCATTTTCAGCAGCTATAGCTGTGCAAATGGCAAGTTTTAAATGTCGGACTAAGCCCATGTCTTTAGAGAATACATAAGCAATGTTTCCAAAAACTAATGGAAAACATTGATGTTAACAGGCTGTGGAGCCTGAGTGATAACTGAAATAGCAAGCAATATGAGCAATCTAATGGCTTAGTAGCCCAGAGTATTTAGTGGAATACTGGCGTCATTTCAAATGGTCTTAAGTTAAATGTGCAAAAGGAACAAATGTGGGGTATTACAGCTACAATAACGTTCCTAGAAATAATGTTTAGAGTTGGGTTATTCCCACTTTATTTTTTTTTTTTTTCCAAGAAGAGCAAATAATTTCCAATCCTAGACCAACTTTTTTTTTTTTCTTATTGTTTCAGAGTCTGTTTTCAGTGGTCCTACCTCACCTGTGGCCTCTCCAGGAAATGGGACTGAACCTGCATCTGGACCAGCACAGCCAAAGAAAGTCCGAGGTGTCGGATTTGGAGATATCTTTAAAGGCTCAGTGAAACTTAAGACAAGATTACCCAGCAATGAATCAGAAGATAAAAAGCAAGATAAGGTTTGTACTGTTTCATACTGGCTTTGGCTTTTTTTTTTGGTTTGTTCTGGGGGAGAGGAAGGGTTTCCTATATAAATAACTTACAGTGTCTTAAGAGCCAAGTCTATCTTGCAGATGCTGAATGCACAGGCCATTTAAAAATTTGTCAATATGGCTCCATAATCAGACCATATTCTTCTTATGGGGCTCTTGCCTATAAAACAAAACGAATCCCTTCAAACTTATTTCATAGTAAGTTATATTTAGTATTGATTCCAAAAGGTCTGTTCAAAGGTTTTGGTATTTGAAGCATCGGAGAGGGAAAACAAAGCTGATATAAAAATTGTCATTTCAAAGAGGCATGAGGTGTTTGAGAAATTATTGTGTCTTACATCTACAGTACAGTAAAGTCTTTCCATACAAGTTAAACTTGTCCTTTAAAGCAAGCAATGGTTGGTAGGTTTATTTTAATTTTTTCTTTTTTTTTTTTTTTGTGTGTGTGCTGTTTTTGTTTGTTTGGTTGGTTTTGGTTGGGGTTTTTTTGTTGTTTTGTTTTCCCCCCAATTTTTGGTGGAAGTTGAGATCAGTGTTCTAGGTGTCAACCGTCATTACCAGTGTAAATGGTGCCAAGCTTTTGGCTTTGGTGATGTCTTAGGTTAATGAGCTACATGAGCCGGTGACTGTGTAAGCCTGAAAAAATCCATTCTACAATTTTCCTCCTCTTTTCTTTTCCTCCTTTTTTATGAGTGGGGCAGGGGAAAAGGCAGTTTTATTCTTTAAATTGAACTTAAAGCTTAGGAGACAGGAGATAATGTGATAATAGTGGAATTGCTTTAGTTTGAGTTTTGTTTTGGTCTGGATCTGAGAGCACTCTTACCCCTTGAAAGAGCAATAGCAGTACACAGTCCTTTATCTTGAACTTATGCATTGTTTATGCCATGAGCTTTTATACGGATTTGCAGTTCTTGATAAATTAAAGTCAGTGGAGGTAATCCACTGTTTCAGTTTTTACTCGTGTGGTCAATGAAAGAAAGCTTTTAAAACCTTGGACAATTTCATACTTTTTTTTGTGGGTTATGGTCATTAATGCTGTTTGTTGACTGATTTGCTTTCCTCTGCTGCCATGGAAATAATTGTAATGATGTAGGGCAAAACGTGACATGAGTCCCTAGGAAGGGGGTAGAGACAGAGACTCCCTTGAATGTGTTTTCCATTGGTAGCAGTGTGAAGAGCAGTGCTCATCCACCTATAGACATGTATGTTCTCTGTTTCTGATCCTGTCAAAACATCAGGTGATTTAGAAAATGAAAGTTACAAATGTGTTGCCTTCTATTTAAAGCTCAGGGAACGTTGTCTGCTAAGGAAGGTGTTGCTCAGCTTCAGAGTCCTTTCAGTATATGGATGGAGAGAGGCTTTTTACCAAGGTCTGTAGTGACAGAACAAAGAACAGTGGTTTTAAATTGAAGGAGGGTAAGTCTAGATTGGACATACGGAAGAAATTTTGCACTATAAGGGTGCTGAGGCACTGGCACAGGTTGTCCAGAGAAGCTGTGGTTGCCCCATCCCTGGCAGTGTTCAAGGCTGGGTTGGATGGAGCTTTGAGCAACCTGATTTAGTGGAAAGTGTCCCTGCTCATGGCAGGGGGTTGGAACTGGGTGATCTTTAAGGTCCAACGCAAACCATTCTCTGATTCTATGAAGGTGCAGTGATTTTTCTGAGTTCTCCCCAGGCTTTGTACCTTGCAGCAGGATTCTGTGGCATCACTACGTCCCCTCATGAATGCTGTTAGATTAGGCTGTCAGGACCCAGCTTTCAGTTTGCTTTCTTGTCGTGAGCTTGATCATTCAAAAGCATGTTTCTCTACTTTCTGCCTTGTAACTTGGGAGTATAAGGACCCTAATTAAAGTATTTTCAATTAATATGAAGTCTGGTCAGACATTTTGAATTGTTTTATTTGCGTGTGCATAAACACTGAAATATGTTGTTGCTCTATTGTTGGTTGGCTTGCCTAGGAAGTTGTTGTAGGCCCTCTCTCAGCAAGAGGGAAATGAAGTGCAAAACCAGTTTTGCATAGCTTAAAGACAATGAAATAAACAGTTGAGTTTAGCATTTAATGTTCCACTTACTCTAGTTGCCAAGGTCATCCCAAAGGCGGACAGACTTACAAAACAACATAGAGAGCCTTAGGAGGGTAATTCTCATGAAGGCTTTGCAAAAATGAATGACTTCTTTGGATTTATGCTCAACTCACTTTGGAGCTAGATGGAGGGATGCTGGAAGGCTGTTCTCAGTCTTTAAGCCAGTAAGGAAAATAGCTGTCATCAGGAAACTGTAGAGAGGGCTTTTTTTAACTTGGGGAATTCGGAGACTGTTCAGCACAGGAAGGCTGAGCTCTGATGTATCTAAAGTGCTCTAGGGTATATATGGTCCTGCAAGAGGGAGTTTCAGCTGGTCCCAGCATCCTGCCTGGGCTCAGGCTATTTATACCCTGCCTGCCTAAACTTCCTTTCATACCCATACTTGCATTCCATTTTGGAAGAGGGAAATGTAGAGGACTATTTCCGTGTCAGACTTGTTTAATCCCACAGGTGAGTTATTTTAGTGCTTACTTCATATAGCATTCTGGAGCAAGTTAAATTGCATATGTATTCCAAGAACATCATGAGTGACTGTGGCTTCCTCTATGGTATGTCAGAGGTACCAAACACCAGTTCACCCACACTACCTGGTTTTAAGGAGTCAATCTAGTTTCTTTGGCAGTAGAAAGTCTGCAGAGTTTAACCATAAATGAAAATGAACAGAATAACTAAAGGCAATGGGAACTTTCACATCAGTAACGCTCTTAGGGCTGCTCAGGTGAGTACTGACTGTAAGATCATATTCTGTGTTTGTAGCTCATGAGTCTGTGAAGCGGATGCAGCTGAAGCTGTCTGAATCTTCCTGGCAGCTCAGTATGTCTCCTGGGTGGGGGAAAAAAAATCCACGTTAGAACAATTATTTTGGTTGGAGGTTAACTTTGAAATTAGTTACTGGTTGCAATGCCTTTCTGTTACTTTGTTTCAGGAGAAATCTCTAGTGGCAGTTACCTGTTCTGTATGAATTGCTAAGAGGGAAGGGAAGCTAAGATGGGTTTTCATGTGATTTTACTTTTGTCTGAATAGTTAAAAGCTGTTTGCTTCTTCAGCTGAGCTGGCTTACGGCTACTGAATATAACTGCTTTATTCCAGAGCACGGTGAGCATGGTCAGTGAGTTACTTTCAATAGAGCTGTTAAAGAAGTGCTTCTGCTCTGTGCTGGAGGAGGCAATTTTCAGGCTAACGGAAAAGTAACACTTGGAACTGCTGAAATGCAATTGCAGAAGTATATCTGGCAATGTTTTGAGATTGGCTTTCAATTTCAAATCTGTGCTCTATCTTTAATCAGTAGACAAAATTCTAATCGCTGTAGCTGTAATGAGGTAACTATAGTAAGTGAAGTACTTAAGCAGAAAGCTTATTGAATCTCTTGCAGACGGTCATTTGCATCAGGCCACCTAATGAAAACCTGAGTGTGTTCTGTAGCCTAATAAAAAAAATGGGTTGGGGTGGGGGAGAACAAACCCTCATAAAGAATTTTTGCTAACAAAGTTCTCTTTTGTTTATACAGCCATTACCTAACCATCCCCCTGGAACAAAGCTAGTTCATTTTCCCAGTACAACAAAAACTGAGAACTTGTCAGAAGTAACAAAAGCAGAAGCTGAAAGTAAACTTGGTAAGGCTGGAAATTTACATCTATTACTTGGTAGCGCTCTCTAGAGAAGTATTTGATTGTCAAATTTTTTGTGTTAAGCCTTACACAAAAATCCAGTATACTCAAACCCAATGTTCTGCACCTTTCAGTAGTTCTGCAAATGCAAAAGAGTCTAAAAAAGTTTTTACTTGCATTTCTTTGGAAAATGAATCAAAATATTTGTAGGGTTGTCCCCCAGAACAAAATCAAGCTGGGGTATGAAGTTTTGTTACAGCAGTCTCTTTGCATTCTTTTGCTATCTTGATCTGTGCAGACTTACTGTGTGCCTAGCTTTTAGTGTTCAGATGGAATGCTGAAAATCTCTTCCTATGGAACAGTCCCTTAATTTGGTTTCTATCACTAGATAACATAAGTCACTTTCTAGGCTTAGGATTTACCATGGAGTTGCTAGCATGCTCTCATAACTGTCAAACTGAAGCTGCTTGCATCAGAAAGTTGGTGTTGATATTTGGTTGAAGTCTGTTCCCTAGATAATCCAGTTCCATTGTGATTCTGTTTATAACTTTTTTTTATTTGTCTTTTTTTATTATCTCTAAGAATTTATGACTTCATTTAACTACTAAATTGCATAGTTTAAAAAAAAAAGATATTTTTAAGCCAATCCAAAACATCTTGTGGGAGTGCCAACGCCATATAAAAAAATTAACTTCAATTATACGATGTGTAGACAGCTCATTTTGCCTGGTTCCAGAGCAGACTCTCTTTTTTTCACTTCTGTATTATAATTTCAAGTATATTTTTGTTTTATGTGGAAATACCTTATTTTGGTGTAAGTGGGCTGTTTAGGTGGAATGCATAATTTGCAGAAATAGGAAAACTTCAACAAACAATTGACTTTGGTTGTGTCCAGGAGTTCTGTGATGTAGCACAACAGGGCTCTTGAAACAGCACATTTGTTTATCAGAGCCCTGGTTATTTGTAGCTTTAACAGCGTATAAGGTATCCTTGCTGTTCTAGTCGTATTCTGACTTTGCTGACTTGGATAGCTATAAATAGTATGACCATGTTTTCAAACAGGTGATCACTGCCAAGAAGTGTTTGGTGCAATGGGTTGAGAGCAGTTAATATTGATGTTATGCCATTACAAAGCATACATCAAAAGCTTGCGTATGATACAAAGGGTTAGATGGAAGTTTCTGCTAATTTGCAACTTTGAAATCTTTTCTAAACATCAAAATTGAGATAATCTTTGGGTCTTGCTTTTAAACCATTCCAGTGCTATTGATGTAAGTGCACCAAGACAATGTGCAACCCTGAGCACAACTCTTCCTAAAAAATCTGAACATTCAGTACTGAACACTGATCATTCAGTATTTAGCTCCTTGAATAATTTCAGTTCCATCTCATGCTAAAAACATAGAAGTTGGCCTAATCCAGTAGCTATGTTGGGTGTCTGCTCCCCCGAGAAAAAATGTATCAGAGAGGAGCTTAAATATGATAGTGATAGATGCTGTAGGACAACATCAGTAGATAGACACCATTTAAGAACATCTTGCAACCTTTTGAAGAAAGCTTGGTTTTCTTATGTGTGTTTTTATTTCAACATCAACTATTGTATAGTTTATGTATATAACCCTCAGTTTTGAGAGAGTGAGTTTAAAGTAAACTGTGTTCAGCATGTTAGCAAGCAGACATCTCCAAAGTGTTTAGACTAGTGTGGCTGATTTTGTGGTGTGACTGCTATTTCTATGAAGCTTGTTTTGGCCTCTGGAGCAAATATGTAAAAATATTTTGTTTAGAAAATAAAATAACCACCATTTGACCCCTCTTTTCCCTCATTATGTTAGAACACAACGTTTGTGATTGTTGCTACCGTATTGGTCGTACCAAGTCTTAGAAAAGATTCAATTTCAAACTACCTTTTATTAAAAATAGTCATTGCAGTTCAGATTTACTGTTTTGTAAATACCATTTTAGTTTTAAATGGTTGGAAATCTAAACTGGACTGTTTTCTTCTTTAACTACTGGCAGAATATCAGGCTTACAAACCAGGTTCTGAAGTGGCAAGTTGTACATACTCTTAGTGTACCTGGCTGGGTTTTTCAGCTGGTACTGACTGCTGGTACTTACAGTCTGGCAAGTGTGGGAACTTTGAGGGTCTGCAGGATGCCAGGGCTCCCTGTTGCCAGCCTTTCTGACAGCTAGAGCAGAGCGAAAGGTCCCCTTTCTGGCGCTGTTTCTGCCTGTTGTGGGGCTTGGTGTGTGTGAGGAGGGAAAAAGTGCAGGAGGTATTGAAATGTATTACGCTTGGTTTATACTTTCTCATTACTAATGAATAAAATTCCCAAATTTGATAGATAGTTGTAGTCTATCTGACATGGACATGGTTCTTCCTATGGTTCTGCAATTCTTCATAAACCACAATATAGTCAATCTACAGTTGAGCATTTTTGATCACTAGATAAGGCTATAAAAATAATGCAAGTTCTTGTATTTGAGATTACTCGTGTGGTTACATATCTATGTCTATCTGTGTAGATAGATCTATCTCTTAATCTTGGCATACTTTTACATTTTAACACAGTGGCTGTTTCTCACCAAGGTAGGTCTTTAATTAACAGAATTTGTGTATTTTTTTTAACTAATGATTTGTGTCTTGATTAAACAAATACAACAACAATAAGGTTCAACTGCAATTCATTTCTTTTCTTACCGTCCAGCAACAGGCAGTCATTAAGACTTGCGGAGGATCCTCATGATGACTTGGAGGTGTGCTGCTCTCTAACTGGGGGTTGGTGCAGCTACTCACCTGTGTGTGTTGTCAGTGCCAAATACATGTTTAGGTTACGGCAGCACATAGAGTCTTTAGTTTGCTTCCTCTTCCTTAATCTGTCAGATACAGAAATCTAGTCTTTTTATATGCTAAATTATTTTAAAAGTGCTGGGGTTAAAAAGGGTGCAAAATGGATTGCATTGCAATTAAGCCTTCTATATTAATGTATTTTGGCCTTCTTCATGTTGCTTTTGTTCTAGCGTGGGAAAGGAAAATGAATCTTCCTGCTTTTTTACCTGAAAACCTTATCACAGTTTTAAATGGATTAGTTATTGAACTATAGCAAATGGAAAGAAAGGAATTATTCTGTCTACTTTTGCAGAAGAGGCTGTGACTGTCTGAGCTGATCACTCAGATGAGCTCTGGTTTCAGGTGCTTAGCAAAGGAATTCCTTTACTTCAATTACTTGGTTTTACAGCAGAATTTCACATTAGCTGGGTATTTGAAGTTTCTGTAATTGCACATGTTAATAAAGGATGATGTCACCTTGCAGTGTTTGAATGTATTTAATTAGGATTGTGAATTTGAAATTTAGATCAAATTTGGGGAAAAAACCCATATAAACTCTCAATAAAAAGCTCCAAACAATTTTTGTCTAAAGTAGCTCAAACCAGAGTATATAATGCTGTGGAGAGGGTTAGAAAGGCTGTTTTAATTTAACTCAGACTTTTCGCTTTTCCCTCTGAAGTCAGAGTACTTGAATTAAGTTGCTGTTGTGGAAAGAAGTGTTTTAGAGTTTAAACTCTTGACAGGACAAAGGTTTATCTCCACTGTTCTGTAAATACAGATTCTTATTTTTCTTGTGATATGGGTACATAGTGAGCATGTAAAGCTGTCCTAGATGGCTCATCTAGAAGGCAAGTACGATAATAGTGTTAATTATTTATAGTGCTCTTCTTTTGGACAGCAAAAGTGATCTAGTGCTATGTGAGTTACTACCCATGGAAAGCAAATGTGGTTAATTGTGCTACTTTGTTTCAGCCAAGGAATATTGCAGGACAGTATTTCCCTATGAAGGCTCAAATGATGAACTGAGCTTTAAAGAAGGCGAGATCATTCAAATAATCAGTAAGGTAAGATGTTCAGTCTGCTTTAACCATTTATGTAGCTTTTGTTGGTTTTGCACAGGTAGATAATGTGTAAAATATGAAAGCCAGAGGGTCTGTTGAAGTAGATAATCCTGTAGACTTGATTTGTCTTGTGTGAGTCAACTCATGTCTTCTGTACTTGGTAGAGATACAGATGTCCTTAAAAATGGTTCTGGAGTACGAAGTTATCTAAGATTCCTCAAAGGCCAGTCAGATCAGTGTACACCCAATACCAAATGCCTTTTTAGAGAGGAAGTTGAAAGAGCTCTTTTACCTTCAGAACTTGTACTTTTTTTCGGTGATAGATCAGGCTGACCTATCTATCAGGTGGTGGTTGGAAAGTATTATGTGTCAAAAGGTGAGAAATTGGGATCAGGTCTTAGATTTTGGTCTAGGCATTATGAAAAAAACCGTGCAACTCAGTTATTTAACTGAACATTCTTATTTGTGTTGAATATTTAAAACTAATTTCTGAAAGGGCATCTTGTTGCAGAAATGGTTTTAAACAACAAAAGAACCTATCCATACTTAATATCCCTCCAGTACTCTCAAGTCTTGTTACTTTAAATGCTTTCATGGTGAAAAAGCCCAGCCTGGTTTGGGTTGGAGGGGACCTTAAAGCTCCTCCAGCTCCAACCCCTGCCATGGGCAGGGACCCCTTCCACTGCAGCAGCTTGCTCCAAGCCCCTGTGTCCAACCTGGCCTTGAACACTGCCAGGGATG
>JBCJKH010023109.1:0-38047 GCA_039877255.1 Loriculus beryllinus | reverse complement strand
GACCTCATAGCAGCCTTCCAGTATCTGAAGGAGGCCTATAGGGATGCTGGGGAGGGACTCTTCATTAGGGACTGCAGTGACAGGACAAGAGCTAACGCGTTAAACAGGGGAAGTTTAGATTGGATATTAGGAAGAAATTCTTTACTGTTAGGGTGGTGAGACACTGGAATGGGTTGCCAAGGAAGTTGTGAGTGCTCCGTCCCTGGCAGTGTTCAAAGCCAGGTTGTATGAAGCCTTGGGTGGTATGGTTTAGGGTGAGATGTCCCCACCCATCGCAGGGGGGTTTGAACTAGATGATCTTAAGGTCCTTTCCAACCCTAAATATTCTATGATTGTATGATTTTGTTGCTTCCCTTCCTGTCCCAAACTGCTGAGATAGAGTGCGAATAGGCACACATTTCTATAGTTTCCCCCTATTATAAATGAGAGGAGGAAAATTACTAAAAAATGTGCTAGTATGTAAAATTGCACAAATGCAAATACTTAAATATATCTTAAATATCTTTAAAATAAAATATTACAGCCCATCAGGTACCTCACATTTTATGGAGATGTCTAGTAACTTAGATGTCTAGTAACTCAAAACCTAATTAATATTGCCTAATTTGAATTTGTTGTGGTTTTGAATTGATTAACATTCACAAGCAGATTACAAGATGAATATTCTAATTTAAAAATTGGTAAACTTGAAATACCTGCAACTCCTGAAGTTGAATGTCCACTTCTACATCAGGGCTTAATAAATATTCTTTTGTTTCCTGGATCCAAGACTTCACAATATTAATCTCTGCTTCAACCTCCTCACGCTCCTTCAGCTCCTGTTTCACCATCTTCACACCTTTTTTCACTTTCTGTTGCATACTTAGGAAACAAACAAAAACTATTTGTAAAGAATTAAGCAATGTTGAAAAACACTGCTTTGTCAAAACATATTGCATAACAGAGATAATAATTATTATCAAAAGTAATAAAAAGTGTTGCAACACACTATTAAAGCAGCGCACTTAAATTACTCATGTTCATTCTTCAATTTATGTCTTTTAATTACAGTTCCATGTATTTTGACATCAAGCACACAATTCTTTTGAAGAAATCCAAATTTTTACAGCCTACATCTAAACTCACCACTACAGACCGCCCTTACTGTCAATGGAGGAAGCAGGCAATTCTAGGCCATGATTTAGGATGATTCATCATAATTCTAAAAGGAACTTTTAAAATAGGTCAGGAAATTTGCATCTTATAACTATTTCTCCACTAATTAGAGAGTGAGAATTAATCCATTCAGATTTGGATATCTACAATCTAAAACAGCATGAGATAAATTCCACTCCTATTGATGGGATTTGCATTTAAAAAATATCTGGGATAAGGCATGGATCAAACACATGAACAGTATTTTAGAACCAGGGACCTATCTCCACGCTTCCACTAAAGCAGAATTTCCATACTTTCATCAAGAATTTGTATCTCCAGTAAAAAACATAATCTTTTTTCATGACAGCTCTGTGAAAGGTCTACAGGACTACTTGTAAGTTTTAAGTACATGACATGGATCCTACTATAATGTTCCCATATTTGGTTTGTGTTTGTATAACCTTCCATAGCCAAATCATGGCTTATTTACATGAGCATGAGACCATCACGGACCTTATTTCTTAGAAGCCAACTCTAAGTGAAGTCCAGAATTACAGAAGTGCTAATATCTACATGTTTTCTACAGAGCAATCGGTTAGGCATGCACAATGAACTTTGTAAAGGCTAGGTGCATGCTTTACACTTTTTTCATTCTCTGTCTCTTTTCCTCTTCCCACCAAGGAGACGCAGTTAACAGCATCTCAGTGCACTTACGAGGTGGATATGAGTCCTGAAAGTTTGCCATAAGATTTCCTCGTTTTACATGGCAGAGTAACATTTTAGATTTAGATAAACACTTATATAACCACAAAACAAAATGCTAAGATACGTTTCACTTGTGTATGCACCAAATTTCATTATAAATTTCATAGGGTACCTACTTTTGGTACCTAAGTGCTTCCAACAGGAGAAACAAAGTGGTAAACTAATCTAAACTTAGGATACAAAAACATAAAAGGTTACTGCAATGGAAGTGTTTAAAATAAGTTATAACTGTAATGTAGTTTATACAACTTTTACATAAGTTACTATTAGTATGCAAGGGAAGAAGTATGTGTTCTAAAATGCACAGTCCTCCTGATTGAAATAAAAAATAATAGTAAAAATGTATTTCAAAATTAACAATAATTTCAAGTTAAATTTGTACTTAATTATAATAACAAATATTTCTTTTAAGCATGGTTATTGTTAATGATAACAAAAATGATAGGTGAACTCTTATTAACAAATTGTAAGGTACCATTTTTCTAGTGAATCTTTTAAAATATTGCCTTACTTGTGACACCGATCTTGCATTGCTTTCATTTCTTGCATGACTGGTAGTTCCTCTTGAGATGGAGGTTTTATTTCCACATCCTGAAGCATGCTGACAGCGTGCTGTTTGAGCAGGCCCAGAGATGACAGCTGGTGCTCCACCTCCAGCAGGAAACTGCTGTGGTAATCCAAGAGTTCCAGGAGTTCTGTCTTGGATGCCTTTTCTACTGAGCTCTCTGGTAAGCGACCTTGTAGCTCATCTATTGCTATGGTGGCTTTCTGAATCTATGGAAAAGAATGTAGTCTTGACAATAACGAAAATAAAAAGCTAGTATGACCGATACCAAGAGGTGCTAAAGCCAGTGCAGTACATTTAGATGCTGTAAAACAGTTGTGGTACAGGGCTTCTGCAACAGTCTCTATTGCAGATATAAATCTGTAATGGGCTAGATCTAGCTAACTAGCCCTAGGTCTTCACAGTGGACTAGAACTTGGTAAGGGACATTTTTGCCAAGTGATGAATGGTTGCTTATATTTTTTTTTAGCATTTAGTATATTTATTGCCATAGGTCCTACAGCTCTACCCCATATCTGGCATATGTGATACATTTAACAAAACTATTATCCTCATTCCCAGAGAACCTGAAGTCTGAGCACAAGATAATGGACAACAGCAGATAAAAAGAGACACGTAGGATATAAAGGAGACACATGATCAGTGAGCAATGACAAGCAACAATAACATTGCATAAATTTAGAAATAGCAACTTTATACTCTTCGGGGAAAAAAAAATAAAAATTAAAAAGGTTGAAATAAACTAGAATAGATCATCTGCGGAAGGGAAATACAGAAGATAAGATTCTGAACCACCAGAAACCAAAATAACTCTATTTACTATACATGTATGCATACAGGAGAAAAGTGCAAACCTTAGAGCCAGTGATTCTAAACCTAGGTCTTCCATAGTTCTTTAGTATGACTTGAGAAAAATTACTGCTATTCCTGCTATCAGCTTTTGTTACCAGAGGATGATTAATAAGGCAAAAAACAGTTAACAAATAAGGATTTACCAAGACCAGAAGTTACCTTATCATTAAAGGTCTTCCATTCCTGCACTGCATCTTCTAAAATTTTCTCTTGCTCTTGGGCTACATTCCGGAGCCGTGTCCAGCGCTGCCAAACTGTTGTCATGGATCTACTTATAGTTGCTTTACTGGCATCATTGCTAACTTTTTCCAGCTGTGAAGTCTTTTCTTCTAGGGCTGTGATCTTCTCACGGAAAGAATTCACTACAGACACAAGAGTCTGAAAAAGTAAAAGTAAACAGTTTTCCACTTTTACAACACAACTCATAACTATTCAACACACCTGCAGGCAGATGAGCTACTTCCATTCACTGAAGACAAAGAAGATGTACCCTATGCTGAGTGAGATTCAGTTAGGTCTCACTTCATTTTTCATTAAATACCTCACTTCATTTTATTTTTCATATGTGATATATTCATGTGTCTCACATTATTTTTCATGTGAGATGTGTTATTTACAATTACTTAAGGGACTTGGTCCAAAATGTAAGTCTCTGGAAGCAGCAGAAATCTGGTGTAATCAGATTTTTTCTTTCTTCCTTTGCTGTCCTCTCAAAAAGGATGGAGAGTATTCAGGACCCTTCTCATTGCAAAGAAAGACTTTACTATAAGAGTCTAAAACATGAAAGAAACAATTCAGGGGTTTAAGCATACATTTATCTCATATTTATATCTAATGACATTTTAGATATCCAAGGGTATCCGGATATTCTTATGAAGCTGGCAAACATGACTTTACTGTTGGGGAAGATTCCAGCCTTCAGAGACACAGCTGGAGATCAGCAGGACATGTACAGTATCATTAAATGTCTACATTAAGGCAACTCATTAACGCCCTAAATACTAGAGAAGAAAGTAATTCCTTTAAGTTACATTTTCAATTTTAGACTAAACAAGAATTAATATTAATCCCGCTGGTGTGCTATGAGGACAGATCTAAAAACTCAAATTAAGGTTGCCACAGGTAGGGACCCACATAACATACCTGTATTTTCAGGGAAGGAAAATGATTTCACATATTTTTCAGTACCTTACCTTATGCGTTAGCAACTTCTCTTCTGCTTCATTAGACGAAGAAGCTTTAGCTACTGAGAATTCAGATAATTTTTTCTCAGCCTCATTCATCACTTCAATAACTTTTTGTCTTGCTCTCTGGTACTCCTGCCACTCAGAAGTACACCTTAAACAAATATAGTTTCAGAGGGAGCAATTTAATGCAATATAAAACTATTTGAAAAAACCAGCAATATTATTGCACCTAGTTTTCAATGTACCTACTTAGTTTTGCTGTTACACAGTACTTTCCAAGAGAAAAGAAAGATTTATTGAGAAACAGCACACATTGAGGCATATGCTCCTGATTTTCAGCTGTGCCTTACAGACACAGTCGTGCATTTAAGAGTCCTTGTTTAACCTTTCCTCGGTGACTTTGCCCAGGTTGCACTTTAAACCCACCCAAATTTTTGGAATCCAGAACTTTCAGGACTACTAAGTAACAGTTATGCTGGTTAAAAAGCTATTTCCGTTTACTTCAAAATGTCTACTTCAATTTTATTTTTTATTGTGCAGTTCTTGTGCCAGGTGGAATATGGGATAATTATGCCCCACTTTTTTTCTCAGTACTGTTCCAAACTTTACATAAATTTTATCATAGCTTCCTCAGGAATACACATCTAATCAGTCAGTGGCAGAGGAGAAAACAGAACCCAAGAGCTCTGAGTCCCAGTATCCACTTCTCTCATCAGTAGCACACACATTTTACATAAATTAATGTTGTGATTTTTTTTTATAACTAACAAGGTGATAAAACGAAAGAAAAATTTGAAAGATTAATATACCTTTGCAACTGCTCTTGCTGAGTTTTGGCTTCTTGTTTTGTCCCTTTGGCCTTTTCCTCTAATGTAGCCACATTCTGCATTAGCTGCTCTCTTGCTGTCGCTTGGATAAAGGGCTTTATCTCAGACACAAGGTCCTGTAACTCCTTCAAATGACTACTCAATTGACTTTCTGTGCTGAAAAATTCAATGTGGCTCTTTAGATTCTCTTCAGAGTTCTCAACATCAAGACCATTCCTTGCTAAATGTAGAAATTCCTGAGCATCATCAAGCCAGTCATTTGCTATCTGTATCACTTCATAGTATCTTTCGCAGAGGCTATGCAATTTAGTCAAGGTAGCCTGAAATAAAAAAGAAAATTATACAGAAGGTTACAGTCATAAAACAGCAGCAACAAAAATATCCTCTGCTGTGAGTCTGTATTTTGACTGTGCTTGCTTTCTTTTCCCTTCACTATATGTAATATACAGGTCCAGAGAGACTACATGGAAGTAGGTTTTGCGTGAGTTTGCACTTCTACATGCAGATAGAAATGCATATTAAGGAAGCCTTACCCAATGAACACCTCCACCCCCACCCCAAGCCATCCATGTCAATAGGCCACAACCTGTCACTAAAAAAACCCAAACAATGGGATTATTAAAATAAATCTTTTCATTATGATTACAAACATCAAGCCCCAGAGCCATCTTTTTCAGTTTCATGAGCGAGAAAATAATGACAACAAGGGTGCACTAACCTGTCTTGTGTGTATAGCTTCTTGAACTTCACTGTCTAGTTCTGTCAGCTCAGCAAGAGTGTCTTCTAGGTCAGCAGGTATCAGCTCCTTTGCTATTGTATATCTCTCTTTCTCTTTATTGCTTAGCGCATTCATTATTCTCAAGCTTGACTGCACTTCTTCCTGATGTATCTGAACCTTTCTGATTTCTTCTTGGATGCTTTGCAGTTTGAGGTCCAAATTTAATGTTCCATTAAGTTCTGCTTTCACCCATCTCAACCAGTCAAGTGAGCGACAGATTTCTGTCTGGAAGTCTATGCTTTGCACAAGTCTATTCTCACACTCCATCACAGTATCACCAATGGCAGCATGCAAAGACTTCAGTTTCTCTTGCCAAGACTGCACTTGTTGATTTGCTGTCTCACATGCAGAGGAGTCAAACTGAGGAGAAATTGCTTCTAGATGTTCAGTTATTCGTTTCAGAAGACTCCCTGAGTCTTGCAAGCTGCCCACCAAAGAATGATATATTTTCAACTTTTCTTCTATTGGGAGTGTTTCTTCATTTACTTTAATCTGTTCTTTCTTCACTGCCTCTAGTTGTGCCTCAAACTGCATACACATTTTCTCATGCTCCTGGCATGCTTCAATTGTGTCTTCCAACATATTGATTTTCTGTTCTATTTGCCTCTTCAACTTGTGATACAGTGTGACAAGTTTTAACATCTCATCTGCTTGCCATGGCTGGCCAGTGCTTCGAAAGGCTTCCTTCTTCTGGTTTAGTTCATCCACCGCTGCACCAAGGCTCACCACTTCACCTAAGAGACCTCTGTAGGCATGCTGTAGTGACACAGCTTCTTTGACTAAAACAGCAGCTGGAGCTTTCTCCATGTTAATAAACTGATCTTCCAGTTCAGTAAGAGCTTTACTTGTCAACTCAATCAAAGAAGAATACTCTTTTCTAGCATAAATTGCTTCCTGAACCTTATACAATTTTTCTTTTGCCAGAGCAGTGACAGTATTTAATTGCTGAGGGAGAATGTTAAGTTTCTCATCTAGATAAGAACGATCTACTTCATTAAGTGACAGTAGGATTTCTTGGCCATCTCTTTGCAGTGCAAGTAACAGATTTTCATATTCTGGAGATTGCTCGAGAATCTGTTGATATTTTGCCAACTGGCTGCATAGTTCAGAGTTAGAATTCATTATGTTGACTTCTGGGAATGTGACAATATCAGCTTGTTTTAGCCAGTGGCAAGCTTTATCCAAGTCTTCTTTGAAATATTTCCTTGAAACCATATTTTTCTCCAATTCTAACAATCTCTGGTTACACTTCTGTAAAACAGCATCATACACATTCTGTAGTTCTTGCAGTTTACCTAACACTTCACTCTTCTCTTGTTTTGTTGCTTCTTTCATTAAATCCCTTCCTTGAGCCCACAACACTGTGACTTCATTTTGATAGGCCTTTAGGTTAGCCTGGATGTTCTTACAAGTCCTAATCTGTTTGTTCACATCTTCTGGCAACAGACAAATGTGTTCCAGAAATGTTACCTTCTTCTCATGCTGGTGAATTTGGTTTGTAGCCTGAAAGACTGCCATGAGGAACTGGGTCTTTTCAGACAGTGCTTTATTCAGGTGCTTTCTTCTCTGGCCAACCAGACTGCTGAGACAAGCTACATGGTGCTGCGCATCAGAAAGTGCTTTCTGCAGCTCCTGCCTTTCATTGAGCCCTAGGTTGGTCATCACCCTGTCAGCATCCTTCACAAGCATCTTCAGAACAAGTTGCTTGGCTTCAAGCTCACTGCAAATTGTTAGATGATCCATGAGAAGACTCTGAGCCAAATCTGGGGGTGGGCTCTGTTTAAGAGCCTCTGAGATACTAGGCTGTTGCTCCTCTGCCCATTCCATTAGTTCCTGAAATTTGGCATGCACCAAACTGAGCTCTTCTAAGGTTGAAACAGAAACTTGAATTTTCCTTTTGACAAGGTCCTCTAGCTGAGTCCAGCGTTGCTCAAAATGACCAAATTGCTCCTTTACTAATTCTTTGTCATCAAGATTCAGATGTTCTATCATCTTCTGTTTCTGATCTTTCAAATCTTCCAGAGCAAATCTTCTTTCCTGTAGTGCTAGTGCCAGTTTTTGCAAAGCTTCAAGGTGCACGTTTGTACTTTCAGCATCAGATCTATTATCAAAATGGACAGGACAGAAATTTATTATTAGAGCCTATCTCAGGACAGATTTCTGAAAGCAGTCAGGATAAATTATAAGCCCACTATACACTGAAATCAATATGATTTAAATACCTACAGTTTTCAGATTCCTTTGAAGGTACAAGTCCTGAATATTCATTAAAGAGTTTAACATTTTTATTCCTCTTTCATCTGAAATATGGTCATCAAGCTGACCACACAAATTAACATGAATACTACAGAGCATTCTGGTTATATTGCACATATGAACAACAGTAAGTACTGAGATTGCTCCACAACAATGATAGCAGCAGCAATACACTCACAATTTTACACACAGCTGGTGTGTTCATGCTACGCATAGCAGCTGCAGCCATTTAGCAGCAGCAGCAACTAAGCTTTAATATTACAGTCTAATAGATAAAACACAGTATCACAATGAAAACCACATATAAAATGCAATAAACAAATTAAGAGTTCAAACAAAATAGTCAAAATTCTTAAAATATCAGAAAATGCTATACTCTGAGACAGGATCAATCAGTACTTGCCTTGAAGACAAACACTGAAGATATGGCTTCTCAAACTCTCTTTATTTCAATACAAGTAATTGTCCTATCATTAATATGTGAGGCTTGGTTTTAAGCATGGAAAAAGGGATTTCAGCATCTATGCACTAAGTCAGCTTTGTGAGTGCTACTCCTTTTTTACCTAGCCAGGTTGTCCCACTCTTTTGTAAGCTTTTCCAAGAAAACTTCAACTACGTTCATGCGATCATGGTAATTCCCTGTCCTCTGCAGATCCTCCTCCCTCTGTACAAGCAAACTATGTGCCTGAAGGCAGAGGTCCAGCCACTGACTGCTCAGCTCTCCTATTTCCTTGTGTTCAGGAGATTCTTGTCCTTGTGTTAGCTTGTTCATCTTCTCAGTCACAGAGCTAAGCGCTGACTGCTTTGACTGCAACTTCTGTCTGAATTCCTGAGAAAGATAAAAATCAAAACCAATATGGTGACAGATATTCAAAGCTATAAGATGGAATTTAAATAAAAGTATGAAACAAATTGTGCAAGGACTAATTAAGGCAACGGCTGGACAGATGCAACTGGAAGATGTGCTTTCTCCCCATCTTCTCAGGTGATGATAAGTTGGTTACAGACAAGAAAGCAAACCAGAGCAGTTTCTAAGCATCAGTGATAAGCAGAAATCACAATCAAGTCCCATCTTGCTGTCCAGGCTTCCAGACTAACACAGCACCCACCTTACACTAAAACATGCAAGATAGTCTGGACCTCCTAAGAATTCATTTTATCAGCAGTGTTTCTAGCTCATTTTCTTCCTTTTCCATTTGAGTCCATTAGGAAGCAGAGTCCTTGAGTCAGTGAGCCCCCACACATCCACACTTTGTATTGTTCCTACTTCTATAATGGCAACCATTATTGCTGTTATTAATGAAACAAAGCCAGTGATGATCTAGGTATGATTGCTACTTCAATTAATAAAGTCCAGCACAAGTCTCTCTCCATACACATTTTTTATTGAATAAGAAGTCATAGAGAACCCTAGAAAAAGAAAATACAATATACTGACAACTGAAGCTAATGAAATATTTTTCAGCCCTATCTAGGGTAAATACAATTTTATTCCCAAATTCTAGTTTCAATAACTAACTAAACAACCATGCCCAGCTCCAGAACTTTTCTGGGATGATGCAATTTACACTGAGGGCTGGCAGGGGTTCTGAAGAATAGATGCTACTATAATAGATGCCCAGGACAAATTCAAGCAAAAAATACACTCTGTGCCATATCTGACAGTACAGCAGGTGCCTGCCTTTTATAATAATCCACAGCTCCTGACTGAAATAGCAAATAAATAGAGACTTCTACTTCTTCCTGGACTCTAATGATTGCTAGTGTAACAGTTTCAGTCCACATTGTGCTGAGGTATCTTCAAGAGCTATGACTTTATTTGTTCATACACTTGGCACAGAATAGACATGAAAGGAAGTGCTGTTCACTCTTCACCTAACTCCTTGCATGTCAGAAAAAGAATACAAGCAAACTGCAGATCAAAACCACAAAACCTAAGCATTCCAACATTAAATAAAAAATAATCTATTATCCTGTTTCTTCTTGTTACTTTAGTGATGTTTGTGATACATGCAGAATGGCCATAAAAATTCTCTCTTCCGTAATTAATGAGTAAAGATCTGAAGGCAACTGTCTCATTGTTTAGGGTACATTAAAATGGGTTTCTGTCATAACTATTCTCCACTAGTTTTCAGAGTCCAGAAACATTGAATAGCCTCCTCAACTGATTTTGAAGTAAATCTAAATAATTTAGAAGTATTGAAAACAAAGAATTAAGCAAGCATGAGCTGCAGAACTTATCTTCAGGTCCACTGCGATCAACAATTAGCTTATTAAAAGTGAAGACAAATCAGACCAGTATGCAGAAAATTGTATGCTGTTAAAAAAAGAGACAAAGTCAGAAAAATATTAGTGCTTTGCTTTCTGTGCCACCCTGTAATATCAGTAAGGAAACACTCTTTCCTCTTGACTTCTCCGTCCTTGCTTAGAACATATAAGAAATTGTATGCAGTATGTGCATTTTTGATGATTTTTATCAGTTGCAGGATGAACTTCTTCCTTATGTTCTGTTCTTAACCCAAAGCGTCCTTACCTTAACCTGGAGTACCATATTCTGGGCAATGTTTAGCTCCAACTCTGCCCGTCTCCTTTTCAAATTCTATAGTTGCTGATCTGCATCCTGGAAATATATCCAGAGCTCAGCCTTCATTTGTTTGATCTCCTCCCAGCCTTGAGCCAGATACTGTGAGTGTATTATCTGTTGCTCAATCTGGAAGAACAGAAATGGAGTAGGAATGTTTTAAGGCATCTATTTTTGGAGAATGAATGATGAATACCATTCCTCCTCCAAGCACAACACTCTACTAAATCAAATTTCTGCTCTAGATTCTGAAACGGCTAATATTACCCACAAAGAGAGTCTTAAACTTCAAAGTCATAAAAATCAGACCTATCAAAAGGAAAGATTTGGGGAAAAAGAAAAAAAAAAAGAAACATCCTTTACCATAAAATCAGCCAGTATATTTGAAAGTGTCCTCAGCCTTCTGTTAAAGCTTAAATTAATTATACATTTTAGTCTACTGCATGCCAAGAATATTGCTGGACTGTAAACTACATGCTTTACAATGACAAAATAAAAGCTTAAACTAAACACTTTCATGTAATTTGCTCAGCCTTTTTATTTTTCCTATATGCATTTTGTAAAATGCCAATAAGAAGAATGTTTACCAGATCTGAGCCCATCAATCACTGTAAACCAATAGTCACACAGCTTCTTTTGCTCCAAATACAGCAGTAGGGTACCTTTAAGGTTTAGACACTGAGCCAGCTTAATATATCTCACCACTGTACTGTCTTTCTGTGATTTTGTAAAAATGTTGTACTTCTTCATATATAAAAGGAGAATCTTACTCTGATGTTTAAGATGATTTTTTACTGTTCAGTATTTGGATAGCCATTGTTTTATGGATTACCTGAATCTGTAAAATTTGGTTCTCTGGTATGGAATACTGTTACTATATATAGCACATTTTTACTCTTGGTAGAAGTAGTTTCAAAAGTTTGGTTGTGTGTGTATATCAAGCTAACATTTTCATGTTTACAACAACAGGAATGTTCATAATATTTCTTTTCTAATAATTTATAATTTTATTGTAACATGAGTACTGTGCTACTTGAAAACTTAACATTTGGGTATGCTTCATAAATTAATATGTTGAAATAGATGCACTCCAATTTACGAATTGAACCATCAGATTTTTTTTATTATGGTTACAGTTAATATACTTGTACGTCCTAATAAGAACATCAGTCCAGTATTGAATAAATAGTAACAGTAAAATATGACTAAGCTTTAATAAAATACAAAGAAGAATAGACTGAACTGTGTTTCATGAAAACAAATAATTCAGATCAGGTTTTCTTCCACAGAAAGTTATTTCTATGCTTTAGACAAACATCTTGTAACATTGCTTAAGTACTTTTAGCAACTTTTGTTGTGTGTCTTTGTATTACTACCTGGATGGCAATGTTTGGATTCAATTAAAAAAAAAAATAAAAAAATATTAAAATTATAAAAGCAGAAAAAACCATTTTGAAAAGAAGTACTTAAGATGATAGTAAGATGACATTTCTTCAAACCATTACCCAATATGACCTTTTTAAAAGAGGATAGACCAAGGCAGTTAAAGCTCTAAACAGGATTACAAGCAGGTTGTTGTGGTTATCTCATACCATTTGTTTTGTTTGTTGAATATCTGTTGCTGTACTCTTCACTGTGGCATCTGACAGATCACACATGGAACACAGAAGATCCAAGTATGTATTGGCTTGTTCCTGCAGAGCCCGGAAATGTTTTACCTGAGGGAAGACAATCCTCAAATAAACTCTGAGACCGTGGAAATGATACTTTATTATAATTACACATTTCAGCATTTTTACTTTAGCTTATTATTTCCAAAAGATGAAATGCAGACACATATTACTTTATTAGGCATGGCTGCTCTGTCAGAATTATGGAGAAGAGCAACCCTTAAAAATTTGATCATCATCCTACATTGCCTGTAGGACCTCACCTTGTTTAACTGTTTACCTGTTTAACTGCATCTGCCAAGCTGAAGGGTGGCCAGGTAGTTGGCTTTAGCTCTGATTTCACTGTGGACAGCCAAGTCTGGCACTGCTGTAGGGTGTCCTGATGATTAACGTGTTTTTGGAGTTCGTTTTCCAAACTCTGGTACACCTAAAATAAACATTTTGTAACATCACTGCATTTTCACACACCATTATTGTCTCTCTTCTCCAACCTTGAAAATTACAGCTAGAACAGAATTATTAAGACTGTGGTTATTTTAGCCCCTATACAAAAAACTATCAAGGGCTGAAAGCTCCTTAAGCTCTCACTGCATCTTGCTAATTTGTGGAGAAAATGGACAATAAGGCATGGCTTCTGAAAAGTAGAAATAAATTTCAAAATAAAGAGCATTGTCTCTTATTTCTGTATTCTTGTTCATCATTTTACCATTATCTAGTATCAGGTTTTACCTAACTCTGTGACTATGCTTTTTGGAGTTTTGTATTTTGTACTGATTTGGGGTTTTGTCAGTTTTTGGTTTGGTTTGGTGAGGTTTATTTTTGGTTTTGGTTTTTTTTTTGGGGGGGGTTGGTTTTGACTATGCTGGATTGGTCTCCTAATTGGTGTAATAGAAGGACCCAGCTAGCCCTTCTTAAGTGCATACTCTGGTTTTACAAAGAGAGGATTTCCTAGCACATCTTTAAGACCCATTATTGTACCTATGCAAACTATTGACAACAAGAGTGCAATCTGCTTCCTATTTCTTGGAGCAGGAGTAGTTCTAATGTCTTTGCTGCAGCTTCTCAGAAGCTAGTGCAGCTTGAATGTAATGAGGGTGTGGAGACATTGATGTAAGAACTGACAGGGAGTTAGTTTTGCTGGCTGCAAGGCAACATACAGTTCACAAGGAATTTAGCTGTAGCACAGTAATGATAAGGGGCTACATTAGGAACCTGTAGGCTCAGTTTAAATGAAAATAGCAGAAATTTTTACACCATTTAAAGAAACAAACACAGGAATAATAATGTGCATTGCTCTTAAATGACATAAAAACATGTTTGAAACAAGACTTACTCTTTGGGCTGTACTACATATGGCAGAATAGCTGTCTTTTGCCCCCTGAAGATGGCTTTGAATGTTTTGCTTAAATTTTGCTTGAAGATGTTCTGTGCATTGACTGATCAAGTAGTCACCTTTACTCTTAAGGTTGTTCAAACGATCTTCAAATCCTCCAATTTCTTCCATGATAGCCTAAGAAATAGATAAAATACTTCTGAAGAAATATTTCAAATGTAAACCATGTTTTTCATCACAGCTTTTTAAAAAATGCTTTTTTTGGTTGGTGGTTTTTTTTTTTTTCTTCCTTAAACATGACTTGTCTTCAGATTTGGAAGAAGGTTTTCAGACAAACTGCACTGTTATACTCAAACTATTAGCTTGCATACTCCGTAAAATCATCGTCAAAAGTCTGTACATAAATAGAATGTACAGATAGAAACATCAGTATCACTTCATAATGTGTAAATATTATATGCTCACGCCCTGAGACTACCCTTAATCTTCCTTTGTTGCATGCTCTTCAGGGCTCCATCAACTTCTTTTGTGCCTAATAACGAGGACTAAACCTGATGCTGGATCATGTCTTATTCCAGAAGCTCCCCCACTGTAAACAGTTCTTTCCATTGACTTTGGTACAACCAAATTTTTATTTAAGGAGGTTACTTGAAGAATAGCACTAATACAATGAGGGTGATTTCAACATTCACTCTTAGATTCTCAGTTTCAGTGAGTGGTGGGGAAGCTTAGATTTTGCTTTCTTTTATGTTCTAGAAAACATTAGCTATCGATGTAGTGAATAATTATAATTAATAGCAACCATAATAATACCTTTAATAAAAATAATGGAGGAAATGTTACAACCTAATGGGAGGCAGGGGGAATTTTGAAAATGTAAAACGTTTTTCTTTTACCTTTAAGAGTGCCAGGGCAAAAATGCCTTAAGAGCAAAATTAACCAAATACATTTTTTGTGGTCTATTTCCTGGGACATCTTAGCAAAAATCTGACACAGAATTCAGACCAGTGTACAAGAAAACTCCTGTGCAGATGCAGTCTCATCCAAGGAAGTCCTAACAACAAGGTAGACTTGTTAACTGCATTAATGACACTGATTCTTCTTTGCACGGTTAGCAGTAGGAGGAATAAAATAGGTGAATGACAAATAACTAAAGCTCTGGAGTGTAGACAGAGAAGCAAAGAAGAAAATTTTATTATACCACACAAAGAAAGTTTACCCAGCAGCAAACCCACCTTGTGGTTAGCTAGTTGCTGAGTGATTATTTCAAGACTGTTACCCTCCATGAGGTCAGGGCTGACCAGCCTGCTTGACATCTGTAATAACCATTTCTCCCCTTCTTGCAAATCACTGTTGTAATCTTCGTGTTCTTTTACTCTTACCTCTAAGGTTTCAACGTATGCCTGCAAGTCCACAATAAACAAAATTAAATATTACAGTAAGTACAATGATAATAAATGAAAATTAAAAAACCCAACAACAACAAACAAACAAAACCAAAACAACAAACCATCAACACAAACCAGAAACTACCAAGACCTTGAAAACATACAAGAGCTATCTTCTATATTTACATTCCTATGAGGGACTTTCAGAGGATTAGGCTGTTAAGGAAGACATAAAAGGGATTATTCTGTAGTAGTGACAGTGTTTTCAAATCTGATGAAATACCATACTTTGAAGACTGCAGAAACCCCTGAGGATTTCCTTACTTTTTTTTAAAAAATGAACACTGTCTTGACATTAAGTTCTCTTAGAAACAGTTAGTACATGATCTTTGAGACACTCCACAAGACCTATCAACTGCTATGGTTGGGCCCTGCTGCTCACAGCCTTTGCACACATATATTGCCTGTGGTTGTGGTAGGTAAACATAAGAATGTACATACAGAGCTAAAATGCATTTACTCTTTTTAAGGGAGATTTTTCATAAGATACTCTTCATTTAAGTCATCAGCATTACAACTAATGCAACCGTTATCAATGTTGTGATATAGATCAGAGGAATGTTTCTAAATGTAAAAAAAAAAAAAAAAAAACCCAAAAAAAACCCCAGAAACAAAAACTGAAAAAAAAAAAAAAAAATCTGTTATTGGTGGACAGATTTGCCATTAAAGGTACTCAGGTCAAACATAAGGTTTGCAGAGCTTATCCTCATTAGGAGTATAACCTATTAAAAGCTTTAGGAATAATCATACTTTAGAACATATTTAGTACTCTTTAAAGATCTAATACTTCTACTCATGCGGACTAATGGATCAATGTTAATTAATAACATCCTTGGCTGAATTAATTTATGTCCATCTTGCACTTAATTTTCTCAGTGACTTCCATTCAACAACTAAAATAGATTAAACAGGGTTTGTGTGAGATCTAGCAGAAACAAGACACAAAATGGCAGAACTTAAGGGCATCTGTTTCTTCAAGAAAGCTGTATTTAGAAATATATTCTAAGCAATCAAAATTACTAGCAATAGTACAAACTAGTTGCTGATATATTTCCCCTTAGTGCTCTGAAGACTTTATCTACCACATTCAAAACTCATTCCAGTCACTCGTTAGATTTATTTAGGCAGATGTTCTTTTCATATTCAAGAATGTCTTTCCTCCCTATTTCCTCCCTCTTTACCCTCCCCCCCCCAAAAAAAAAAAAGTAATGAAATCTAATTGGCTCTGTGTACAGGGTGTGACATGACAGCATGAAACAAACAGTCAATGATTTAAAGAGGGGAATAAAACATAGCAAACTGAAAGAACATAGAATTTTCTTCCCGACTTCTTACCCTTGTTGTGCTGCAGAGTTCCTGGTAACTGCTCTGAAGGTCTTGAATGTTGTTCTTTAGAGTCACATCATTCACCAGATCAAAAAGTGCTTCTCCCTTTTCAATCACTGATTTTATTGAAGGCTCGTGGGACAGAACAGTCTGCTGTATAGACTACAATGCAAGCAAGAACTAAAATACATCCACTGAACACTGAAGATCCATTTCACCAACTTCTCTTTGATCTGAAGCACAGCCTTCTATCATATTTATTCTCCCTTACTAGATGAGAAGAGCTGTGCTTCCAGTACAGGACTATATTTCTTAACCATGTCTTGAGAAAGCAATTTTGCAGGCATTTAAAAGCAATTGCTCATTTTGTGAGTGGCTACTAGCACAGGTGATAATCTGCAGCTGGTGAAGGAAAGGGAGTTAATATGTGTGAAAGGGGCCAGTGCTAGGGATAAAACTTGTGCAGAGAAACAAATTTTGCTAAAAGGTGGGAAAGCACCAACAAAGCCATGCTCTTAATGAGAAGTGTGCAGATGAGTGTGCAACCTGATCTGTTATGTCACTGTGCCACTGACTCAGACAGCATGGCACGTGTCAGCATCTATCAAATGACAGTGAGTTACCAGCTCCCCAAATGTGTAGGAAGCAAGCACACAGCCATGACATACGATTCTATGTACTGAAGCCAGCAGGAGGTAGTTAGTTGATGCTGTGCAGGTACTGCTCAGCAATAGCAAACACACTGGTTAGCAGCACTGTTTAAGCCACAGAGTTACAGTGCTAAATGGGCTGCTAGGAGGAGTTAGCTCTATCCCAGCCAGACCCAGTACACATCTTATGAAACACCCGTAAACCTGAAGTATTTTATGAATATGAATTTTATGAAAACATTATTAAGAGAAGAAATGGGGTTTGGTATATTTTTTTTTTTTACTGATTTTTCTGACTAGAAAAATAAAACCACAAACCCAAACAACACAACAAAACAACACAAAACTTCATTAGAATCCTAACTAAACCCAGAGGGGGCCATAGCAGCTGACTGGTTTAGATGTCAGTCGAGCTAGGACATCCAGAAAACTGATTAAGCCAATATATATATACAATGTCTGCAGTGAAGAAAGACCAACTGATTTCTCCCCTTGCTTAAACCACAGTCAGCTCTGTTGGTACCAACAGAATTACTCATATGTACTCGTGTACTCATAAAAGAATTCTGCTTCATAACAGGAAATAATCAGGTCTGGAAGCCTTATTAGGACATTCACATTTCAAATACAGGTGATCATCCAGGTTTGTAGACACAGATATCATACACAGGTTCCCTTTGATGCCTATTTGGACATCCAGATCAGAAACATCTCAGACATCTATTGAGAAAACTTGAACAGACACCTGGATTAGAGTCGCTAGCTCAAAAATGATTCCATAGTGCAATGATATAATCCCTTTTTACCTTGTATTTGGACAACTGGGCCTTCTTCTCATAGAGTTCACTCTTTGGCTCCACGGGAGCATGTAACACGGCTTGGTACTCCATGACCCACTGAGTCTGTGCCTTGTACTTGTCTGAGAACTCTTTTGCCAGCTGAAGACACTTCTCTGAAGTCATGTGCTCTTTCCTGATGGAGCCAGCCAGCTCTTCAAGCTGTTCCACATGATCTCCAATTTCTTTTCTTAACTGGTCAACTTCATTTTCCTCCATGTACTTTACAGCTCTTTCCCCCTTCTCACGGGCAGATTTCAGTAAACTATGGCCTATGTCCATATCACTCAATAACAGCTGTGAAGGAAGTGTTAGTTAACAGAAAGTGTATGAATTTAAATGAGGACACAGAAAGAACTAGTAGGAAAATTTAACAGACTTTTCATTACAAAATTTCTTGGAGTTAAGGTGTGGTAAACTAGAAAGCAGCAGAAAAAGCGGATACTTCTGCTCTGCACAGGGGTTGTAAAAATAAACACAGAAACTGAGGGCTCTCAGGAGAAAATCTAAAATGAATTAAAAGTCTTCCTTCAATTCTGAAACATGAGTTTCAGTACTGAGTTATGTCAATGAGGAGAAATAAAAAGCACTTCTTGTCACAGTGCATACTGGTATAAAATATAAATGACAGGATGCTTTGCAAGGTCTTATGGAAGGATAGGATTGTATTGTTTAGGACTATTCATAACCTCAATAATCAAACTGTAGGAAGTTTTATGCTGGATCATCATTATCCTATTAGTGTCTCTGGCAAGTTAAAGTCAGAATTATGAGCAGCTGTTAAGATGCATGTTAAAATACCGAATCTTTCTAGTGAACAGAAATAAAAATTATATTCAAGAAAGCTGTACCTCTAGTTTCTGCACTTTTTTCTCCATTGCTGTTTTATCAACTATGTCGAACTTGGTGATCACATTTCTGAAGTTCTTGTTAGTAGCTCCATACCAATTTGTGTAAGCACTAAAAGCCAATTCTGACTCTTCTATACAACGTATTTCTTCTTCCAGAAACTTTATGTGCTCCTTCAAACAAATATAAGGGTGAGGAAACAAGAACCACTCAGATGTTTATCACTGCTATTGACTAAAGATAGCAATAAATTATTATTTATTAATAAAACCTGATAATTAAACAGATTGAGTTTTTTCATTCTAGTGGGTAATTCTCACTAGGATCTCGTCAGGATGTACATATAATAACTCACTAATGTTAAAACCGAGTTAATACTAAGCAACAAAAAGGTACTTACATTTTGCAATTTGAATTGTGACTTGAAACACTTATTACTTAAAGTGACCTGAAGACTGTTCCTTACAAATTTAAATTTTCCCCTACCTATGTGTTTCAGTGATAACCTGAAAACATTTCTCTACAGGTTGTTTAGCATTCAAATGTACAAAATTCTGAATTTCTCTCCTGAGACTGCTAAAAAAGATAATAACAACATCTGGTGAACACTGAATATTTTGAAAGGTCATTATCTCTATTACCATTATCTAATACATTTAGTCCATATACGTGTGTGTGTATATATGAATATTTAATTAAGTCTATAGTAATTAATAAACTCTGATAAAGTCTAATTAAGAAAGTCTGTTTATATTTGCTTAACTGTCAATTTATGATGTCACAATGAATTAATTTTTATTACTTACTAAGACATGAAGAAGAAGAGTTTGATAGCGTGATGTAAGCTGCGTAGCCTGGCATCCCATTCTGCTTGAAGTGAGACTTTGCTCTAGTATTTGCTGAGCCAGTACCCCAACTTCCTCCACATCATCTTTGTAGATTGTAATTTCTTCATGCCACTTCTATGACAAAGACATTATCCAGCTTATATGACTGATTCAAACATCTTATTCACAACAGGTATTCATTGAAAAGGAGAGCAAATACATGGTTGTAAACATGGATTTACAACAGGAAAATAAACAGATTGTGATGAAGGTTAACATAACAAATATGCTGGAAGTTTTATGCTATCATATGGACTGCATTCCATTACAATAGTTTCAATACTCTCCCCAAAATAATAAAAATGGAAATGCAACCTGGAATTCATACAGAATTTGACTGAAGTTTTAAAGATGACTGTAAAGTGTAACATCAAATGTCTTCAAATAACTTCCTTAATTTACTCAGAACTATGTCGTCTTCTTGCAATGACTAAAGAAGAACTATTATGTGAAATATTATTATATTATTATACAGCAAACACTTCACAACACAGCTGGTCACATTTTACTCTTGTTACCGTATTAACACTTTCCCACTGCCCTGGTTTTAGCTGAGATGGAGTTAATTTTTTTCCTAATAGCTGGTACAGAGCTGTGTTTAGGATTTAGTATGACGATAATGTTACCAATACACAGATGTTTTCATTGTTGAACAGCGCTTACTCCAAGTCAAGGACTTATTTAGTTTCCATACTCTGCCAGTGAGAAGGGGCACAAGAAGCTGGGAAGGAGAATTTGACCTGAACCAGCCAAAGGGATATTCTATATCATAGAATATCATGCTTAGTATGTAAACTTAGGGAATTTGCTGAGAGACAGGCTGGGCATTGATCAGTGGGTGGTAAGCAATTGTATGGTGCATCACTTGTTTTTCTTAGGTTTTATTCCTCTTTCGCTCTTTCTGTTATCTCCCTGTTCATTATTATTATCTTATATTATATTATATTATATTATATTATATTATATTATATTGCAGTTATTAAACTGTTTTTATCTCATCCCACAGATTTCACCTTTTTCTGATTCTCCAACCCATCCCATAGTGGGGGGAAGGAGTGAGCAGCTGTGTGGTACTTTGTTGCCAGCTGTGGTTAAACCACCACTCCAGGACTTAATCTTTGTTCTAAGTTGTGCCTTCATATTCCACAAAGTATATGCATACAAGATCTCCTCATGAGATTTCAACATTGGCATAGCCATACCCATAACAGTAAAATACGAGGAACCTGGATCCAAAAGGCACGAACCCCTCTTGAATCCATCATTCTAGGCACTACCTCAGAATAAATTACAATGCTTCCTTGTCATTTTTACAGTGCAACCAGGAACTAATATGGAAACCTTCACAGTATTTTGTTTAAGGAATGCCTTAAATATATTCTTTACCTTCATTTGTTGAAGCTGCATCTCCTTTGTTGCTCTACCAGACTGCCTCCCAGTCCTGATAGCAACTTTCCCCTCCAGGTCTGTTAGCCACTCATTAACCTTCTGAAATTTTTTCTCCATTACCCTCAGTCTGCTCACAGCAACATTTAATTGGCTTCTTGCTTCAGAAAGTCTGTCTTGATAAAGTTGCCAATCCTGCCGCAACGATTCCAGGGCTCGGTCTTCTACCTGAGGAATGCCCCAGGGAATCACCTCCTCTCTGGCATGGACAGCAGCATTTACTAATGCTTGTCCTTCTGCACAGTGGACTTGCAGCTCCTGTAAAGGTAGAGTTACAAATACACACACTATATTAACAGTTTCCATGCACACATGACAAACAACATTCTGGTTCTACTTAAGACAAAAGCAGTTTCCTCACATTATCTAGATACTGCCTTTAGTTATCTATGGTTGAACACACATTACTAAGTTGCTGCTAAGTTTATTATCAGTTCTGAAACATTAGCTGCCTGTGCTGGCATGAGATTAATGCAATCCATTCAGCACAGCCTTAAATTCAAACCTTCCCAGCTCTGTGGCAAGTAGACTGTAAGACTGATTCTAAAATTGCATTTGTTTAAAAACAAGGAACAAGGTGAAACATCAGTCTTTTAAAATAAACAAACCTGTTGTTTTTACATATGCTTCAGACATAATTCTAAATTCTCAATATTCTTTTCTGGACACATGTGGTTATCGGCTTCAGGTCACAGAATCATAGAATAGTTAGGGCTGGAAAGGACTTTAAGATCATCTAGTTCCAACCCCCCTGCAATGGGCAGGGACACCTCACACTAAACCATGTCACCCAAGGCTAACTAATGCATAACTTGGAAACTACTGAAGTACTAGATTCACCCTTCACTGTCACTTGAGTGATTCAATAATTATCTTCCAACCTGATCATAGGAGCTAGCCTACATGACTGGAACTGCCTGAAAGTATAGACTTATCTGCACTGTAAGCAATAAAAGATGAAAACCCAATTAAAAGAACAATTTTGATATTTTTATGAAACACAGGGAAAAGAAGAGGTAGGCCAACATCTAAAACAATTCAGTACTTGCAAGAAACAATTATTATGCCTGAAGAAAGGATTATTAGTATGTCTGGATATTTTATTCAAGGCCTGACACTTCTTTCTGGACATGAATGACATTGTTTCTATTGACTTTACTGGAACCACTTTTGAGCAGCAAAGTACTTAAAATATAATGTGATTCTAAGCTGTTCTGGAGACAGCAGAGATGCAATCTTTCTCTGGAAATTAATGCTATTTTCAGAAGTAGGATTATGTTTTTACTTAGACTGTCAGACATCATGTACCTGTAAGTCTCGGAGTGTTGCCTCCTGTTTCTGAGCATCACCATCAAGATGTGATAAATGGTCAAGTTTTTCCTGTTCTTTCTCCAGCCATACTTCAAAGGCCTTCAGATTTCTTTGGTAAGCTTGATGTAAGTTAAGTAGCCCTTCAGCTTTTGTTACTGCCTCCTGTACAAACCAAGAAAACATAAACCCTAGACTTTCATCAAGGGGAAAAGTTTGTATCTGATGTTGACCTGTCCTAAACTTCAAGAGTACTTGGATTCTGAGGATGGTTTTATCAATTACAGGGAAAGGGGTAAATGCGGAGAAACAGATACTTATCTTGAAAGATTCTTTACATAAGTTTGTAACTTCTGGGATCTGAAGTTTTGATATGGGATCACTTTTAAATAACACTGTGTCTAATAACAAGATCTTAATTTTTATACCAATTTAAATTAACTTTACTGAAGTCACTAATAAGGGTATTAGCTTAGAAAGCGCATAATTTTTCTTCACAATTTTTTTTTTCAATGGAATAATAATATCCTATCAACAGTATCTAATATCTTTAGGTTTGAAGAGTAACCAAGTTGTTTGCAGGCAGTTCCTACAGAGCACAGCGAGAAACAGACTGAAAATCTTCTGTGTATATGGGTAAGCAAGCTACAATAATTTCACAACCCGGCACTAAAGTATTGTGTGTCTGAGCATACATTAGGCATTATTTAATAACTACAGAAGAATTGGGGTTAACTAAAGATAATGACCTACCTTTAAATACTTTTAAGTATCACCAGTTCTTTTATTATTTCTTCTTTACCCTATACCTTATCTTAAAATCCATCTTGACCTTTATCTGTCTATGCCCTTATCTCTTCAAGTCCTACAATATTAACACTTATCAGTAAATGTCATACTTATCATGCTGGGTCTTTCGACACTGGATTAAGTTTCTTTGCTAATAAGGTTTGTATTTAAAAATAAGCTTCTGTAGTTGTGAACCATTTGTGAATTACCTACCGATTGGCTGCATTTATTGCCAACCACACATTTACACAAACCATAGATTCAGAGGTGCTTCCAACTTTTCAGTCACGATAGGCAAAATCATATCTGCACAGAAGTCAGTGAGACTTTTGACAAGAAATTCCTCAGACTATTCACCTGATGATTTTGCCAGACTCAGATTTTTAGAACCTTTCTGAAAAGATTTGAAGCTTAGTGGTACAAATTGATAAATCACCCTAATAACTTTCTCTTACATTAATTTACAGCTGTCCCCAAACTTGTACTCCTCATTTAACTGTAAAATCAATTATCAGTAAATAGACTTTCTCTTTTTCCTTGTTGCCAATAAAACAAGAGTGAGTGCTATCAAGAAAAATTGTACCCTCGTTCTGTCTTTGAGGAACTTATACCGCTCCTGAAGGTCCTGGAGTTCAAGCTGAGTGACATAATGCTCAGCCATCCCGCTTCCTTTCACTTCAATTGTCTCCAACAGGCTGCTGTGACTCAACACTTCTTCATTGAGTAGCTGCAAAAAAGAAAGAATAATATATGTATCAAAGGGCAGAATTAAAACAAGACCACAAATAAATCTTGCAGTTATTCTGACTTTTTTTGTTGCTTATAAGGGCTTGTTGCTGGTTTGTTGTAAAGCAAACACACCTTTGCTTTGCTGAGAGCAGCTGTTTTTTCCCTCAGTTCAGCATACTGCATTTCAGAAGCATTCATATTTGCTTCTACTTTATCCATCCAGCTGGAAAACTGACGAACATCATCCTGGTAATTTGTCCATTTGGAGAGAGCTCCTTCCAGTTGACTGTAATGTAAAAATGTATGTCAGGATTGTGAATGCTCTCACGCTATATAAGCAGTGAGGTATAGTCACATACATATGGTCTAGTTATTCTAGACAACGTTTACAAGAAAGATATCTAACAAACTAAACAGTCTGACACAGAGCTACTTAAAACCCTCCAGATTTTAACTAGCAGCATTATTTGCTTGATAAAGGGAAATTAAGTTTTCCAGACTTGGAACAGGACAGACCTGGAGGTCAGTAAGTTATGTAGATAGTTGATGTATTCTTGCTTTGGTAAATAAAATACAACTGAAAGCATAAGATCTAGATTCAGAAATTTTCTGTCCTTCTGCATACATTCAGAAGTTACTGTGTTCTAATATTTAGTTACTTTTCTTGCTTTAAATTGAAGTATTTGCACTAATGACACCCTACCAAAGAAGGCTCATTTTCCCCTTATATTTCTTTATTCTATTACTTTGAGTCTAATTATTGGACACTGTAATTACAGTACCTTCTGAGAAATGCTAGCAAGTGTAAAACCAGACAGGATTTTGACAGAGCAACTATTAATATCTGTGACAAGATATTCTCATTTCTGAGAACAATTCAAGGCATCAAGGGCAACTTGAAGCAAAATTTACAAGATTATGGACATGTAATCCACTTCTAAGAATATATTGACAATAGGTGTTAACAGTTTCCTTCCCTTTTTCTTTTTCAAATGAATATGTCGCTTATGGCCTCTAGACCTGCGATGTTAGGCACATGCAGTCATTTTATGTAGAGTCGACTCTTGTAATAATAAAACTCTGGGAATTAACTTTCCAAAAATTTTGACAGTACTTTATAGCTAAGCATCATTCTGTACCGCATACCCTTTTTACCTCTTGCACTGGATGCAAGCAGACAGAAGAGAAGCCCAGTTGTCTTTCAGGGTTTGCAACTGCCGTTCAATCACTGGTACTCCCTCCAGAGAAGTATTTTGCAGAACAGATTCTCCTCTTGTCAGAATAATTTTCATTTGGATTTCTTTTTCCTGTTTTACTGCTAGCAGTCCCTAAAAAGTGAGTGGGTATTATTTTACTTTCATTATTAATTAGGCATGAATATAGTAACTGGCTTTACTGGAAAATAAGCTGATCAAATCTAGCAGCTTAATACAAACAGTCTATTGGAAGAGGGACAGTGGGGTTCGCAGCTGGGTTTCATAAGGAAAAAGAGACTTTCAAAGGGTAGGATCAGGCTAGTAAAAATATAATCATAGTTGACAGGGAAGCTTTCATGGAATCTGTGCAAGTACTTAGAGTGTATCAGAGAAGGTACAGTTGACTGGAAAACCTGATCTTTTAAAGGGAATGTCATTTAGATCAAGAAAACAATGTGATGACAAAACTTTTGCAATAATTAGTGTGAAGTATCGTTTATTTGCATTCTTTTTAACAGATCTAAAAAGAGCAGGTTTTGGAGTCCGTTGTTTCCATACCTCTAGCTTCAGCATCCGGCTGTCCAGAACACTCTTGTCTGCAGTGGGATGACAGTAGGAATCCAGCATGTGAACTGCATCAGCTACCCAGTCCTCAAGGTCTTTGATACTGTGTGAGAACTGCTGGTGCTCTGCTACCACCCTATCCATTCTGGAAATTTTTTCCTGTAATTCATACAACAATTTGCACCAACAGCTATTCAAAGGACTGTTTATTCCCCATACCTACTTATGGAGTTTAAAGTTTTATAAACTATACTCAGAAATTCTCTTCATATATTTATAATTAAAAGTATAGTTACTTAAGCATGGAATGAATTTTGCATGCAAACACACACACATACACACATCGTCCAAACTTAACACAGAGATGTAAATTTCAGAAATGCCTTTTTGTGGGGTTTTTTTGTTGGTTTTGGTTGGTTTTGGTTGGGTTTTGGTTGTTTTATTTTTTTTTTCTTTTTTGTTTGTTAATTTTTGTGGGCTTTTTTTTGTGTTCTAAGTGTAAAGCTTCACCTAATTGTCTCCTCTCATCCAAAGTACATGACATTTTTTCTGGTTTCACTTTTAGCATCTGGTAAATCATACCTAAATTCCATATAAGTGTGGCAACTGAAGAGAACTTTTTTGTTTTCCTCAATGACTTCCAGTGGTATAACCATTCTTTTGAAAAAAATCACAGACACTCATACAAATAAATTAAGTTACATTGCTAAAAGGCCTGAGGTGAACAGCAGTACAAAGCAGAGTGCACTTCACGCAGTAACAGAGAACTAAAGTCAAGCCAGTGAAACAGGAAGTCACTGAGAGAAATCTATCTCAAGCATCCATGGCTACCTAAAGAGTTTCAGAATTTCTCTCATAGGCTGGATCCTATGTATCCTCTGCCTCAAACTCCTCCTTCTCATCCTGCCATCTCCTACAGATTCTGTTCACATAAGCCAGTGTAACTCATGCATCTTTCCCATTTTGTAGTCATGAATATTTATTATGGCCATGTACACAATCATTTTCACTAAGTCATACAGCTCTAGATATGCTTTATGACTTTTATTTCCACAGAAAAAGTAGAAATTAAAAACCTGGCAATTAGCCAAGCATAAATACTTTCTGAATTGAATTGTTATCCTGTAACACACTTCCTATTCCCTTTATTATTCTCATTACTATAATAACTGTAAGACCTAATTCAAGCCCCCTTTCATGACATAAACTTTGTAAAAAATAACAATCCTAATACGAAGATCTTATTTGTTTAGACAACAGAAACAGTAAAACTATGAAACAGTGAAGAAGTGTGTCATGCACCATTCAGCAAATCAGTTAGATTAAAATCTCAGTTCCTAGCATGATTCTTTAGAGTTTGGTCTATGTCTCCCATTGAACCTTCAAAAGCAGCCTAGGAGGTAATTTTTTTTTAGAATAATCTATTAGTTTTAGATGAAGATGCTTACAATGAAAACACTTAATACTCTCTATAGGATGCAATGAAGTAATAATTTTTGTGTATTCTGTATTTAAAAACAAAACAAACAACAAAACCAAAACAAAACAACAAAACCAACACAAAACCAAAAAAAAACACTCCACTCCCATAAATCTTGAAAAATACTTGTTTGAGGTGCCACTAAAATGTCATCAATGTTTGACATAATCAAAATCAAGCCTGATTATTTTATAATGAGGCAGGGCTTACTTTTTTAACCAAAGCACATTTAAAAACAATTTAAAAAAATAAATCATAATTCCATTTTGTTGACAGCCCATGGAATTATCCAGGTCATTAATTCCTACTCTTTAAAGCTAGTGTGAAAGACAAGACAGCTCAGATATACCACAGAGCAGACAAGCAAAACAGCTGCAGTGTTTCATATTTCCGTCTTTCTTTTTCCCCACATACATCAAATGAGCTGCCCAAAAGCACATACACTGAGTGCATTACCTTTGTCAGATTGCTTAGAGTAAGATATTGAGAAGACAACTGAGACACTCTGCGCATAAAGCTTTTGCTGACAGCTTGCTCTTCCCACAGCTGCTGAGCTTTCTCTTTTAGCCTGTTGAGCTGATGCTCGTGGCAGCTTATTTCCTCAAGGACAGACTGTAAAGCACAAGCACGTTGATATTAAAAGTGGGTGCAAGAAAGCAGGACATGGAGAAACATGAAGGCCTCATGAAAAATAGAAGTGACATATGGCAAGCTTGCTGAGAAAGGCACACCATATGGCTACAGCAATGAAGCAGCATGTCATAAGAAATGTGAAGATGTGAAACCAGATGGAACAGGATCATCAACGACAATCCTTGAAACTAGTTCCCTTCTTATTTAGAAGTCAGGATGCTAGAATGATCAAGCTTTTGTATGGAATCAATGAGGACAGGAAAGTCTGGCTGTGTTAAAAGGGGCTTATAAAAAATTACCTGCAACTTTTGCTGTTCTCTCCTTTTGGAAGGAAGATCATGAAGCCGACTGCTACTTCCTTGTATCATCTTCTCAGTTGAGGTCAGCCACTCCTGCAGAGGCTCAGCAGTCGCTTCGAAGTCCCTCATCTGGATTTTTAAGTTCTGGAAAGACATGCACAATTCTATCAACAGTCCCACTACACTGGGCATAACCGTAATGCACAACATTACAGCACACAAAAAGGCTATACAATTGCAGCTAAATACTACACAACTCTTCAAATAAACAACACCAGCTCTGCTCCTTCTCATCCCACAAACAGACACAGAAAGAAAAGTCTGAGAGAGCACCTCATCAAGGGGCAAACCAGAGGCAACAATGTCGAGGGGAGGCCAAAACAAATTTCCTCTGAACTGAAAGCTTTAGAGACCTTACGAGCATTGACTCAATGTGAATCTATCTTATACAGCTAAAGCAGTCTGAAGAAAGGTTAATTTGGAATATGAGTTACTTATCATCTGCCTGCAGTCATTCACACTAGCTGCCGCTATTCCTAGGTGATGCATAACTATGTTCAACCCAATCCTGGGGATCATTTCTGATTATATTAATTTTTAGTTTTAAATTTTGGTTATAAAAATGTGTGCAGGAAGCCATATGTATGCATTCCTTCAGTGCCTGCACGTTCTTCTGTAGGCTTTAATCATGCTTAATCTGCATGATTAAAAAAATAGCATCTTAAATAATTCATATGGAATAGAAACTTAAACAGCACAGCTCCTGTGCCCTAGTTATCTTTTTTTCTCAGACTTAGTTGTCTTTTTAGCTATAGCCTTATCACTTAAATTAAACATCAGAATAAAAAACTAAGCTATGAGACTCAAAAATGCTTGGCTCAAAAATATTAACCTCTAAGAACATCCTCTTCCCATGGCAACCCTGAGATAAAGAAAGCCCTTGCTACCTGAGAATTTTCTTTGAAAGGATTTCCTACACAACGTAGAAAATGTACTTAAATTTTTTCTCAGCTGGCTAGGTAGCATTGGAACTTTCATTCTCCTCTGCTATGCAGGGAATTCTAGCTAAAACCTTTTGACCTTAAACTCTAAGACTATTAAAAAAAAAACCCAACAAAAAACAAAAACACAGCTTTAAGATATTCACCCTCTGTGCTGGTTGAACTGTGAGTTCTGAACAGATAAAAGCACTGGGATTTATTTTAAAAGCTGCTCAAATAAATCATCACATTTCCCCAGTTTGCAATAAAAGAGACATTTACCCGCTGTACTGAAACTATTCAATCAGCAACAGTCCTTAAAAAAGAAAATGCCTTTCAATAATCCACTACATTTGATAAGACTCATGCTAGTGAATCTGAGCAACCGCTGTGTTTGCTACCTTCAGTTACTTTGAAAAACACCTTTTTCTATGAAACACCCCACTTAAAGTGAAATCAGGTCACAGGAATATAGGTAAACAAAAGTAAAATGTAAACCAAAGAACATCTTAAAAACAGCTATTTATTAATTCTGTCACATCATAAACACAGTTATATACAAAATCTAAAATATGCCATTTGAAACAAAAACCAAAGAGGAAAGATCCAGTCTTTCCCCACTGTGACTGGTTCAATACCTCCAATGCAGATTCTTTCTGGTGCAGGGTGGTGATAAATTTTTTCCAATCTTCTTTAGTAGCAGCACATTTGCCCTGGATAACTTCAGCCTTTTCTTTTGTTAAAACAGAGCACAGGAGTTCTCCTTTGGATGCTACCAGGTTAAGTTTTTGTTGCCCATTTTCACTTTCCGTTAAGAATTCCTAAAAACAGTAATAAAAGAAGCTAATTGGTGAAATTAAGGTCCCAGGAAAGGTCAATGGCAAGCTTCCAGAAAAATTAACAGGGATAAGAGTTTATTGTTTCTGCTCATTCACATGCTAATGCATCTTTTGGTACATTCCATTATCATATCATTAACATTTATGGATTTACAACAACTTAATCCAGAAGTGCCATACACCTAAATAATGTATATATTAAGAGTCTAGCATCACCTGTATGTTCTGCATTTCATGAGACAATTACTGATCATTTAATTGGGTATTATACTTTTTTCAAATCTCCCTGGTACAGAAAATGGTAACAGTTTCATTTTGGGTAACTAGTATGCTGGCATAGGTAGCTGCAGGCACCAGGGCCCACCCTGAGACATACAGGACTGAATTCTTGTCCATGGCCAACAGCTACACTGGACTTCCAAAGAGCATTGCAGAGGTGTGGGCCGACACACCCTCAGCAATGCCTAAGGTATGTGATTTATCCCTCTGTGTCCTTAATTTACCTTCCCTGTTTGAAAGTATTTTTCTTCACAGAAATCATCCACAACGCTGGTGTGCAGGAAGTGTATAGAAAAATGCATGTGCAAGAACTATACAGAAATGTAAGAAAACAGATGGATTTTTAGATTTCAATGTACACAGATAATATTTTTCTAACTTGTAATTATTAAAAGACTATGTGAGCTTTTAAGACTTAATGGAATTTAACAGTCTAAAATACCAATATTTTAAAATGTTATTATCATGATTATGTGATACAAAAATAGTTTTCTATCCATAATCATAAGGTTGCATCCATATTCAGAATTAACAGGCTTGATATAAAAATTACTAAGTCAGGTGCAAGATTGTGTCTTACACTAGAGGTCTTAGTAGAGAATACAAAATGTCTGTTAGCCTTGAGCTACTTGGTTCAAGTTCTGATTATATAAAAATCAAAGATATAATTGCCTTGTGACTTAATGATGTTAAATATGCTAACAGAAGACAGAACATATAACTTTTAACAAAAATAACATTTTAAGTTTATACAGGTTACCAAGACATGTCTATAAATCCTAAAGCAGTTTCTGCATGTTAAAAAGAGTTTATTTCACTACAAGCAGCTTTCAGGGAGTAGGAAAACAAAGTAAGGTCTTATGCTATGAAGGAGCTGCAATGATGAAACAAAAAAAAAAATCTTACCACTTTTGAAAAAAAAAAAAACCAAAAAACCCCCAACTTGCTGGAATTTTTACATTTAATACCAAAAAACACTAGGATTTTTTTTTCCCCTGATATTTTTCTAAATAAATACTGTCATTTTGGGGTAGCCAAAGATTTCATATATCAATACAGTATTGTTTATGCTTTTAGGCAAAACATTTAAGCAAAGGAAAGTAACTTTACCAAATGGAGGAGGAAGTGATTTAGGGTTTTGTGTTTTCTGAGAACCTCATACAAATTTCTTCTGTTACACTAGCCAAATGTTTAACAGTCTCATTATGCAATCCTCATTTTCCTAGTTTCAGTTGAAATTAAAGCTACAGTCTATTCATAATAGCATTTATTTCACTCACTATTATTAAATAAACTTATAATTGGCACTCTTTTCCAAAGAGTTGTCTGGGTTTCTTTTAGTTTTATTTGAAAATATTATTTTCAAAATGCTTGTTTGCACTGCATACATTTTAATTCTGTTCTTGCAATATAAGGACTCTAGTTTCATACATGAGAAAAAATGTTTACATAACTTCAAAATAACTCCAGGTACTAAGTACTGATTCTGATATCATTCTGATTTTATAGTACTCACTGACTTTAAAAACATATTTTTTCTTAAAATAAAAAAGAAATAAGGAAAAGTAACCTGAGAGATAATTACTACATATGAACTATTAAACTAAACAAACTAAATTAAAAAGGTGATTTTTCATTGTAATTAGTCACCTTTAGGGATTACATAGCAACAATAACAAAAATTATTAAGCAAACAATTCAACTTGAAATTTACATGAAACTGATTATGTTTCCCTTACACTAATATTTTACTGCTACAGTTACCTGTATTTTCTGCAGGCTTGCTGAAGCTTCATTGATACTTTGAGGCACGTCAAAGCATTTGGCTGTGGTGACTTTTGCATTGACCAACCACTGCTGGAAGTCCCTGAAAGCCGTTCGAAATCTTTGCTGCAAGATCTGCTCTTTGCTCTGACATCCTTTTGAAGCTTGCAGGCAGAGGCTGGGTTTATCACATCAGGGAAGCAAGAGGGAGGAAGGAAGGGAGGAAAAGCATGACTCTGTTAAGTGACAGTGCTATTACTTAGTTCTCTGAAATACAATGGTAAGGTTAAGTTAACCTGGATTCCTCCCACTCATTTTAAGCACTTAACTGAGGCACCAGGAAATCCATTAGAAGCTTTCAGTTCCTTAAAAGTGAAGCATATAAATTGGGATGTAACTGCCACAGATATGACAGGTGTAAGCACTTTCAGAGAATGACTCAGAGCACCTAAGCATGAACAGTTCTCCAAGAACCTTTCTCTCTCTAGGGACAGACTGTGGAACTACAGTGATTACAATTCCAAGTTCTGTGGCTTAGTTAAATTTGAAATGCTAGGAAGGGTCAACCAAAGCTATAACTCCCTGCAGGAAACAACTCAATCTTGTGTCTCTAAATGTAGGTGTCATACTCAAAGTAAATGAGCTAGAGTGACCTGAGAGAAAGCAAGAAAGCAACCAAATGCTAGCTCCCCTGTTTCAAAGAACCAGCTAGTCAAAGAAGAGTAAACTGAAGGACAAAGTTAACAAAAATAACTTAAATAGCTGGTCTAGCTTGTTCTTCCTGCAGACAAATAAATAAGCCATAGTGCTACCTCATAGTTTCTTACAGGGATTTCTCCTGTAACATGTCAGGTGTTAATACATTAATTTCAGCTGAGTTTACTGGCATAGCCTAGCTTTTAGTAAAATAACAACAACGAAATTGCTACTTTTTACAACCTGTATTGACAAAAAAAAAATCAAAATAATGATTCTAATAATTGTATACCTCTGTTCCTCATTCTAAAATTCTAATTAATGGTTCCCTAAAAGACAGCTCATGTCCCCTCCCACACACATGGAATTGATTATCTATAAACAAGATGAATGTGTACCTGTTATACTCCTTAATCAGTCCTGAAACTTTTGAAGAATAAGAACTCAAATCTCTGGAAAATCTACAAAGATCATTTAACTGAGTTTTGAGCTCATCTGTCATATGTTCAGACTTTACCAGAGCATCCAATGTTTCCTGTTAAAACAAAACAAATGAAACAATTACAACCAAATTAAAACAAGATTGGTGAGTAAATGGAAAACTTAATCTTTTGAATCCAAATTTATGAGAATTTCAGTTCAACTTTATTTATGATATATGCAAATTCACTTTCAAGAGCATTTTAGCAGTCAAACCTACAGAAGCTTATTTGAAATTACAAGCTTCTAAAAACCAAATTCCTGGAAGCCTCAACTTTCTTAGTTCAAAATATTCTCAAAGAAAAGTTTAAAATATAAATTTCATTTTAATAAATGAGCTATGGTATTGTCAGTTAGCTGTACAGATATAAAAGTACATACAATTAGGGAACAGCAAACAATATGTGTTTATATACATATAATTAGCCCATTGGCTTGAGTTTAGCATGTTCAATAGAAACTGGTTTAAGCTGTATATTAAAAAAAATAATTTATGCACAAAATTTTTAACAGCTTCAACTCTTTCACATAGGGCTTCATAATTTAAAAGTACAGTTGCTTACAGTCTCATGAGAGTAAGTGGGTTACTGCCTGTCACTGCTGCACTGGAAAGACTCTTGCTTTGGAGACAGCTAAGCCAGCAAAACCAAAATGCTTTTGTTGGCTTAACTCACATCACTGTAAGAGGTGTGATAACCACTCCAACAAAAACAGTCCTTGTTGACGTCCACAGCATCTCCACTGCAGAATTCTGCCAGCTACTCCAGCATAATGAGCAGTGCAGACTTGGCTCCTCATCTCACTAGAAACTAAATTCTTCAGACATTCCTCTGAAACTCCCAAGGAGAGGAGACAATCCTCTAGCTAGTTACATTTACCATGGCAGAGGTTCTTCAGTGCAGGCAGGCCAAAGCATTTGGCAAGTAGTGATTAGTTTGTCTAAATCTAAGTGCCACTCTGGAAGAAACGTATAAAAGAAACTTAAAAAATGGATCATATGAAAGTGAAGACAGATTTTACAGGGACTAAGTGAAACAAGAAGTCCCCATATCATGGTTCTGAATATATATAAAACTTACACATAGTAAACAGTTTGTAATAATCTAGCCACACAAAACTGAATGTTTGGGAAAGGTACAAATGATGTACATGAAAATACATGCAGAAAGTTTTCAAAATACCACAATCTACACTGCAGACATAAAAAAGCTCACTGAGTAGATTTGTCACTGTAAAGTATCAGCTAACTCTGCAATAAACAGATATCCCTTTATGTTAATCAAAAGTAAAAGGACATATTACAAGGGTCTAGCAAGGCAATTAAGAGACTTAGCAAGAACAGCAAATGTACAAATGCCAGAGATTCAGCTGATGTGTCTGTTGCCCTCAAGCAATTTTGTGCTTGTTTCATATCTCTTCCTGAATGCTGAAATTAATATTTTAAGATTTATATAATGGATTTCTGAGCAAGTAAGAAAAAAAAATAAAAAAAAGAGACAAAAGAGATACAGAGATATTGCTTCTTGAACTGCCAGGAAGAAAAACCAGAACAATCCATTTAGAGAAAAAACAAAACTACAAACATGCACTAGCTATGAATCACAGCTTGATTATATTAACAGTATTGAAGTCTGTTTGCATTTATACATCCCAGGGAAGGCCTATAAAATTAAGTCTACAGGCTTTTCAGATATATTATGTGTACAAACTTTCATGTGTTCTTTTGAGTATGCTACAGCAGATTTTCAGGTCTCCTCTGATTTACGTCATTTGTGCTTGTTTTATGGACTTTATCAGCTTTAAGTCATTCATACACCAGAATTCAGTTCAACCATAAAAGATACTTCAGAGTCTCACTGCCAGGTTGTTGCAATACCATATAAAGGAGCACTTGAATTAAATAATTATGTAATAGCAATGAAACTTGGGGAAAATGTAAACAAACTACTTTTTGTTTATCTTACTCTACGTTAACCTACACACAAGATCCTTTTTAAAAACATTATGAATAAAAACACAATGCTGTTACTTAGACATAAAATGCCACAAACTGTATAGGGCAGGAAGCACCTGAATGAAATATTAACAGCTTTTATTTTTGTTTCTGTTTTTGGTAAACAAAACATGTTCTAAGGGTAGCACAGGGTTAGAATTGCCTGTTTTCAATGATTTTTTTCCAGTTTCAAATAGCCTACCTCAATAACTTCTAAAAGGTTATTCTGATGATGTACAGCCTTAGGCATAACCTATTAACAAACAGGAACATTAACTTCCAAAACAGGGTGCATTTAACTGATACATTTTTCCATACAGAAACACTGATAGCACTGTTTCAGCCACTTGGATTTCATTTTGAATCTAACAATTACCAAAATAATTTGCTGAATTCCAAGTGCAAGATACGTTGCTCTTATGTTGCACAAACCTAAAGGAATGGAGCTTGAGTACAACAGAACAGCAGAATGAGCTTGCTAATTCTGAGAATTAGGAGATTCATTTTTAATTCATGGCCTTGGCTCACATGGCAACAGTACCACAGTGAGACAATGGAAATGGAAAGCTGCAGTGCTATTTTATGTTCACAATAGGACCTATCCCTGGGGTCCAGAAATGGCAGGATTACTGTCACATTTCCTCTAACTATAAATAAAATTACATATTAGGGCCATGCATTGTGAGTCTTGAGATTCCTCTACATTTTCCTCATTAGCTAAAGTTTACAACTGTCTAATCTAAATAAAGCATTGTTACAGTATATACGCAGTATATATGCAATTAATAAAAACAATATCCTTCTCCATTTACAAAATGAAAAATGTCTGGTAGTTGTTGATGTATGTTGATGACAATTCCATGTCTTCCTTTCCTTTGTAAAAACATATAAACATGGAAGACTTTCCATATTTGTACCATTATTTGCTCCAGTGTAATGTCAGCTTTGCTACTCCTGCAGACATGTACTGACGCTCAAGCAGGTTCCATAAATCTGTGCCAGACTTGAAAGGGGAAGCCATAGAAAAATCTTGGCAAAGCCACTGGAGGCGGAGGTTTATAACCTAAATTCAAAGAGAAGGTGTTCTGGGTTGTGTTTTTTTAAAGTATAATCAACCAAGGGGTCAGATAGCAGGCATCACAGGCCTCTCCTCCTTTACTTGAACTGTTTAATTTCAACACTACTCTGAAAGGGAAATACACTGTATCTTTTATCAACACCTCTGCTTCACAGTAGTCAAGATACATACCAACGTGTATCTTGATTGTTGTGAAAATATATATCTATACTTATATACAGTGTGTGTTTGTTTGTGATACATACATGTGGTTTTTGTTGTTCCTGCTGGAAGACAAACAGCAGCAGAAACCACTTATTTCTCTAATTCCACTGCAAAGTAATCAGCAAGTGTACCGGTTTCTGGTATAACTCCTTTAAATATTGGACAAGATCTCAACATGCATGACATGAAGGATATTTCAGGAGATACAGAACATGAGCTCAACATACTCCTGACAAATTAGTAGTAAGAAACAGCTCCGGCTGCTACGGTTTTAAGAAATGCTTCCCATGTCCCTGTTCAAGTGCTTCTCAAGTTTGAAACATTGAACAACTTGGAACAGAAGTTCCCAACTGGCGTGCTGTAGCTCCTTCCCATTCTCAGAGACGAGCCCTGTTTTTCCCAGATGAGATCCAGGCAGCATTTGCTAAGCCTTGTACAGCAGGGGCCAAGGAGCGAAACGTCTTCTGGAAACACTGTTTGTTGTGATGATAGTTACAGGAAAGGTTTGGAAAGCTGTGATTTCATAGAAATGTTTTTCACAAATGCAAGTTACTATTTCCTACAGACGGTCCCCACTGGCAGAAGCTCTCTGCCCCCAGTAGCCGTGCATTTACAACCGAAGAGCAGCTAGGATAAGAGATGTGGCCTTACTTTCTCCTTGCGCCAGCTTTCCACGACCTCGCCGTCGGTGTGCGCACTGTCGAGGAGGGCCAGGCTCCGGGATGAAGCGGCCAAGAGCTCGCCAAGCCGCTCCGCGGCCTCCTCCAGCCGCGCGGCCTGCGCCGCGAACTCCCTCTCGGACAGGGTCCTCTGGCTCAGCACGTCCCGCAGGCTGCGCTGGCTCCGCACGGCGCTCTCCTCCCACTGCTCCCAGTCCGACCGCAGGGCCTGCATCTCGGCGGCTAACAGCTGGCACCCTCCGGCCGTCGTGCCGCGCTTCGCGCCGGGGGACAGCGTCTCCACTCGGGCCAGGCGGCCCGCTCCGCTCTGCCGGGACTCTACCAGCTCCTGCAGGGAAACATCGCCATGGTAACCCGCCGAGCTGCCACCGCCTCCGCCGCGGCGGGAAGGGCCGTGGCGTCCCGCCCGCACCGAGCAGCGCCCGCACAAGGCGGCGGCGGCGGTCCCCGGGGAGCCGCCAGGCTTCTAAGGACTGCCGGAGGACGGGGGCAAAGGAAACTCGGGAGACAGAGAGAGTGTGCGGGCTGTGCACTGGGTAAACAGCGCTCCCGAAACTTTCGTAAGCTGAAGTTTAGGGGAGAAAGAGCAAACTTCCTTGAAAACTATGTTTAGGTTAAGACCCACAAGTAGTTAACTGCTGTAATCTGTACAGAAGCAGTACG